>JAHWFP010056899.1:0-11226 GCA_023313725.1 Lithobius niger
TAGGGGAGAAACTAGTTTTCTTATCTGCGTTCGCGTCTACGCGCTTCAAGTTATGCGCGTATATGTATAGCCTAAGGGGTTAAACATACGAAAACGCTATTTGACGAAGCTATCAAGAACACGACGTTTGAATTTGACCGGCGTGGCTGAATCATTTGGCGCCATAGACTCACAGGGTACAACACTGTCAGAAAGTGAAAGCACGACAATGGAATATTTGGTAACTGTAATTAATGTATTCGATTGTACGTAGATAAACAGTAAACTAATGCTCGAAGTACTGAATTGACCAGTCTTGTAGCTTTTGGAGCCCGTTTAATTACAAGCTCTTCGTTAGCGTAGGTGTATTCACTTGCCTGTAGCTTGACAACGTCACCTAGTGACAAGAAATTGCAACCAATACACAAAAGAACATAGGGCCGCGATGCGCACCAAGCGACAAACCAGTGACTGACTTTACTAGTAGACTGAAAAGTACACGGCCAGTTAATTCATTTCATGCATTAGGTTATCTAGGTGCAGTCGAATGCATTAATTGCGCTTAGCATATATTCCGTTATCGTGCTTGCACTTTCGCACAAATTACTAAGGTATGTATGCACTTTTCATACGCAGCGAATAGATGGTGTGAAGTTTCCAAGAAGGGTGATAAGTCACCGGAATACGACACTCTGGCTGCTTCTTTTGGAGAAGCGTCCCTTTCCATGAAGGCGGAGCGTATTTTTTTTTTACGAGATGTGCGATAGAATGCGTTCGTAAAAAAAAAAGATAAAAACATTTTGTTGTCATGAAGCGATTTTTTTTTCAACAAAATATGTTTTTAAAACGTTTTCTCCACAAATTTTTCTTTTTTATCTTGAATATTTATTCTGCGGATTAATTTTTTTCTGCAAACAATTATTTATTTATATACATATATCTCTCCTCATTAAAAAGATGCAGTTTATGCTTGGTTGGTTGGTTGGTTGGGGGGGGGGGGGAGATGAGGCTTAATGGCGCGTCGACAGCTTGGTCATTAGCGCCAACCTCAGTCACAGTCACAGTCACAGTTGGTTGGTTGGGGATGATCATCTTCTCCTCTGGAAGTAGAAGGCTACAAATATGAGAAGTTTGTCAACAGAAAGCAAATTAACCCGTTGGTTGTGTAGGCGTATTTTCAAAGTCCGAGCTGGGTCCTAAATGACCGAAATAAACGAAAAATGACCATTTGCAACAATCGGCAACAATCATCCAACAATGCCTCAACAATACATGACGTCATGATTGTTGCCAATTTTTTTTCGAAATTATCTGGAACGTCCATCAACAATAGTCTGGCGTCAACGGACCAACGAGGAGCGAGTCACTTAATTGTTGTTCTCAGTTTAACAATCAGTAAACACTTGTAACTTTTCGCAGTACTTTTTTATTATTCGTTTTAAAATTGGAGTCCTTCACCGATTCTATAATAACGGACAAATCTAGGACAAGATAATAATCGTTTAGCAGCAACACAAAGACAGGAAAAGATTAAATGCTAAATACTAAATTACGTATAGAAAATATATTGCCACCAGAAAGGGTGCCAGGAATACTTTTATGTGTGCGTTTGTATAATTTTAAACAACAATATTCGAGCATTAGTTTTTACGTAAAGCATCAGCCAGCTCCTTCCTTATTCGTGCTAAAACACGAGCAGCTTTGGATAAGAGTTATAGTGTCTTGTGTAGGCCTAATTTGCATTTGCAGTGGCGTTTTCACTTTATTTCTGCAGCTGCTTTCGCCTTGTGATGTGTAGTTCTTGGTGGTTACATTGATTTAGTCACGTTCCTGAAGAAATGTTTGCGATGATTGAGTGAGCGAAGCGAAGGAAAATCATCGTTTGTCATCAGAAACAGTAGTAAGCTAAATATTTATACTGTAGTGCAAATGAACGACATTCTATGTTGGATAAAAGATCATTGGAACCGTGGCGTTATCACTTGATTTCTGCTGCTGTTTCACCAGTGAGGGGTCATCAGAAAGTGAAGTGATAAGGAACCGATGGAAAAATCTTCACTGACCAGGACGTAAAGAAAAAAAATCTTAAAAAAGTGAAACAAAAAAGCCCATCTAAAGTGTAGTACTAACACAAATTACATGTGATGTGAGGTTCTCGGTGTTAGAATGATTCAGTCACGTTTCTGAGGAAATGTGTGCGCTGATTGAGTGAGCGAAGCGAACGATGATCAGCGTTTGTCATGAGAACAGCATTTTTTCCTAAATACAGTAATTAAGCAGTAGGGTAGGTTGCGCTGATTAAGTGAGCGAAGCGAACGATAATCGGCGTTTGTCATGAGAGACAGCACTTTTTCTTAAACACTCTTAGTAAGTTGTAGGCTAAATATTTATCCTGTAGTGGAAAAATGCGCACATTATTTGGATCACTTCCTTGAACATATGTTTGATAATTTTTTGCTGAGAGTGCCTGTCAGCACCATATGAGTTTCAACAAGAAATCTCCTCGAGCGCAGCGAGACGCAGCGGATGAGCGAGCGAAGCGAGCTACTCCGCTAGTCTCATCTCGTTAAAAAGATGCGATTTATGCTTCGTGGAGCTTGGGTGCTTCGTTGGTTGGGGATGATCATCTTCTCCTCTGAAAGTAGATGGCTAAAAATATGAGAAGATTATCAAAAGAAAGCAAAAAACCCGTTCGTTGTGTAGGCGTATTTTTAAAGTCCGAGCTGGGTCCTAAATGACCGAAATAAACGAAAAATGACCATTTGCAACAATCGGCAACAATCACCCAACAATGCCTCAACAATCCATGACGTCATGATTGTTGCCAATTTTTTTCTGGAACGTCCATCAACAATAGTAACGACGCGTAGCTTTTGGCAGTACTATTTTATTACCCGTTTTAAACTTGGGAGTTATTCATTGAAAGTCTTTATACTGACAAATCCGGGACAAGATAATAATTGTTTAGCAGTAACATAAAAACAGAAAAAAAATAAATGCTAAATTGCGTGTAGAAAATATATTCACACTAGTGGAGGGTGCCAAGAATATTTTACGTCTGCATCTGTATCATTTCAACCAGCAATATTCGAGCATTACTGTTTAGGTAAAGTGGGTTAGCCGGTTCTTTCTTTATTTGTGCTAAAACACGAGCAGGTTTGGATAAGAGTTATTGTCTTGTGTAGGCCTAACTTGCGTTCAAACCGTGGCGTTGTCACATGACGTTCTGCAGTTGTTTCGCCAAGTGACGGGTCATCAGAAAGAGAGTCGATGGAAAACGCTGTACTGAGCAGGACGTAAAGAAAAAAATTTCTTAAAATAAGTGAAACAAGAAAACCCGTGTAAAGCGTAGTGCTACCAAACATTTTAAGTGATGTGTGGTTCTTACTGGTTATATTGATTCCAGTAACGATTCTGAGGTAATGTTTGCACTGATTGAGTGAGCGAAGCGAACGAAATCAGCGTTCGTCATGGGAAACAGCACTTTTTCCTAAATACATTTAGTAAGTAATATAGGCTAAATATTTATTCATAGTGAAAATAATCGACTTTCTACGTTGGATAAAAGGTCATTGGCCCCAGCCTAAAAGTTCAACAGGTATAGATACTGAATTATAACATTACAACTCGGGAATGACATTATTTGACCATTTTTAGTTTTGCTTAAACTAAAAACTGTGCCGTGTTCTGTTGATGTGTGGCTTATGGTTGTCGGCTGTGGTGGTGGTCACGTTTCTGAGGTTGTGCTGATTGAGTGAGCGAAGCGAACGAAATCAGCGTTCGTCATCGGAAACAACACTTTTTTCTAAATACATTTAGTAAGTAATCTAGGCTAAATATACCTAGATACAGAATGCTAACATTACAACTCTGGATTGACAATGACCATTTTTAGTTTTGTTTACCACTTGTATTACGAACTGACGCACTAAGAAAAACGCGCACATTATTCGGATCACTTCCTTGAACATTTGTTTTATAATTTTTGCTAGGAGTGTTTGTCAGCACCTTACGAGTTTCACAAAGAATTGTCCTTGATCGCAGCGAGACGCAGCGGAATAGCGAGCGAAGCGAGCGACTCCGCCTGTCTCTCCTCATTAAAAAGATGTTGTTTATGCTTGGTTGGTTGGTTGGTTTGCTGGTTGGTTGGTTGGGTGGTTGGAGATGATCATCTTCTCCTTTGAAAGTAGATGGCTACAAAAATGAGAAGTTTGTCAAAAGAAAGCAAATTAACCCGTTCGTTGTGTAGGCGTTTTTTCACAGTCCGAGCTGGGTCCTAAATGACCTAAATTAACGAAAATTGACCATTTGCAACAATCGGCAACAATCACCCAACAATTCCTCAACAATGCATGACGTCATGATTGTTGCCAATTTTTTTTTGAAATTATCTGGCACGTCCATCAACAATGCTCTGGCGGTAACGGATATAACGAGGAGCGAGTAACTAAATTGATCTTAGTAATAATCAGTAAAGACGTGTAGCTTTTCGCAGTATTATTTTATTACACGTTTTAAACTTGGGAGTTATTCATTGAAATTTTATATACTACCAAATCCAGGACAAGAGAATAATTGTTTATCAGTAACACAAAGACAGAAAAAAATTAAATGCTTAATACTAAATTACGTGTAGAAAATATATTCGCACCAGTAAAGAGTGCCAAGAATATTATTACGTCTGCATCTGTAACATTTCAACCAGCAATATTCGAGCATTAGTGTTTACGTAAAGTTGGTTAGCCGGTTCCTTCCTTATTTGTGCTGAAACAGGAGCAGGTTTGGCAGAGACCTATTGTCTTGTATAGGCTTAAGTTGCGTTCTATCCGTGGCGTTGTCACTTGACGTTCTGCAGTTGTTTCGTCAAGTGAGGGGTCATCAGAAAGAGAAGTGACAAGGAGCCGATGGAAAAAGCTGTACTGTGCATGACGTCACGACAAAAAAAGTCATAAAAGAAGTGAAACAAGAAAACCCCTGTAAAGTGTAGTGCTACCAAAAATTTCAAGTGATGTGTGGTTCTTAGTGATTATATTGATTCCAGTCAGGATTGAGAGGTAATGTTTGCGCTGATTGAGTGAGGAGTGAGCGAAGCGAACGAAATCAGCGTTCGTCATTGGAAACAGCACTTTTTCCTAAATACATTTAGTAAGTAATATAGGCTAAATATTTATTCATAGTGAAAATGACCGACTTTCTACGTGGATAAAAGGTCATTGGTCCCAGCCCAAAAGTTCAACAGGTATTGATACTGAATGATAAGATTACAACTCTGGAATGACATTATTTGACCATTTTTAGTTATGTTTAAACTAAAAACCGGGGCGCGTTCTGTTGATGTGTGGTTCTGGTGGTCGGCTGTAGTGGTGGTCGCGTTTCTGAGGTTGCGCTGATTGAGTGAGGGAAGCGAACGAAATCAGCGTTTGTCATCGGAAACAGCACTTTTTCTTAAACACTTTTAGTAAGTTGTAGGATAAATATTTATTCAGTAGTTGAAATGATCGACTTTCTACGTTGGATAAAAGAAAATACGTGAAACACTACTACAACATTGAACTTAACTGACCATTTTCAGCTTTGTTTATCATTTGTATTATGAACTGGCGCACTAAGAAAAACGCGCACATTATTCGGATCACTTCCTTAAACAATTGTTTATTTGATAATTTTTGCTTGCAATGTCTGTCGGCACCTTGTGAGTTGCAACAAGAATTCTCCTCGAGTGCAGCGCGACGCAGCGGAATGAGCGAGTGAAGCGAGCGACTCCGCTAATCTTAATCATTAAAAAGATGTTGTTTATGCTTGGTTGGTTGGCTTGTTGGGGATGATCATCTTCTCCTCTGGAAGTAGAAGGCTACAAATATGAGAAGTTTGTCAAAAGAAAGCAACTTAACCCGTTCGTTGTGTAGGCGTATTTTTAAAGTCCGAAATGGGTCTTAAATGACCGAAATTAAGGAAAAATGACCATTTGCAACAATCGGCAAGAATCACCGAACAATTACTCAACAATACATGACGTCATGATTGTTGCCAATTTTTTTTAGAAATTACCTGGAACGTCCATCAACAATGATCTGGCGGCAACGAGGAGCGAGTTACTAAATTGTTGTTCTCAGTAACAATCAGTAAAGACGCGTAGCTTTTCGCAGTACTATTTTATTACCCTTTTTAAAATTGCAGTCATTCACCGATTCTATAATAACTGACAAATCTAGGACAAGAGAATAATCGTTTAGCAGCAACACAAAGACAGAAAAATATTAAATGCTTAATACTAAATTACTTATAGGAAATATATTGACACCAGAAAAGGGTGCCAGGAATACTTTTACGTCTACGTTTGTATCATTTTAAACAACAATATTCGAGCATTAGTTTTTATGTAAGGCCATCAGCCAGCTCCTTCTTTTTTGTGATAAAATAAAGTGTCATGTGTCCTTGTTTATAAGCTTAAATTATATACAAGCCGTGGCGTTTTCAGTTGATTTCTGCAGCTGTTTTGGCCAAGTGGTGTGTGGTTCTTGGTGGTTACATTGATTTAGTCGCGTTCCTGAGGAAATGTTGGCGATGATTGAGTGAGCGAAGCGAACGAAAATCAGCGTTTGTCATCAGAAACAGTAGTAAGCTAAATATTTATACTGTAGTGCAAATGAACGACTTTCTACGTTGGATAAAAGATCATTAGAACGGTGACGTTTTCTCTTGATTTCTGCAGCTGTTTCTCCAAGTGAGGGGTCATCAGAAAGTGAAATGATAATGAATCGATGGAAAAATCTTCACTGAGCAGGACGTAAAGAAAAAAATTCTTTTAAAAGTGAAACAAAAAAGCTCATGTAAAGTGTAGTACTAACACAAATTTCATGTGATGTGTGTTTCTCGGTTGTGCATTGATTTAGTCACGTTTCCGAGGAAATGTGTGCGCTGATTGAGTGAGCGAAGTGAACGATAATCAGCGTTTTTCATGAGAAACAGCACTTTTTCCTTATTACAGTAACTAAGTAGTAGGCTTAATATTTATTCAGTAGTGAAAATGAATCTGGTGCTTGACTGTTTGTTTTTGGTGTGGAATTGCCCTTCTTCGCATAAATATTGCAACAAGAAATCTCAAGCGCAGCGAGATGCGGCGGAATGAGCGAAGCGTACTAAATTACGTGTAGAAAATATATTGACACCAGTAAAGGGTGCCGAGAATATTATTACATCTGGATCTGTATCATATCAACCAGCAATATTCGAGCATTAGTGTTTACGGAAAATCATCAGCTGGTTCCCTCCTTATTTGTGCTAAAACACGAACAGGTTTGGGAACAATTTAGTGTCTATTGTAGACATAACTTACGTTCGAACCGTGGCGTTTCCGTTGATGTGTGATTCATGTAGCTCGGCTGTGGTGGTGGTCACGTTTCTGAGGTTGCGCTGATTGAGTGAGCGAAGCGAACGAAAATCAGCGTTTGTCATGAGAATCAACACTTTTTCTTAAATACTCGTAGTAAGTTGTAGGATAAATATTTATCCTGTAGTGGAAAAATGCGCACATTATTTGGATCACTTCTTTGAACATTTGATTGATAACTTTGGTTGGGAGTGTCTGCCAGCACCATACAACAAGAAATGGCAAGAAGAGTTGCAACAAGAAATCTCCTCGAGTGCAGCGAGACGCGGCGGAATGAGCGAGCAAAGCGAGCGACTCTGCTAGTTTATATATATATATATTATTTTTGGCACAAATGGAGCCTCAAAACATTCCATACGGTAAGAGAGAAACAAAAAATTGCTTCTTAAGCCAATTTGCTTTTTTAAGCATATTATCCTTTTCTCCCCATGCGCTTCTTTTCTTTGTCTTTTCTCCCCCTCCCTCCTACTTATGCTGCTTTCTTTTTCCACGCCCATGCCACCTTCTGATAAAGACGGCCAACAAAATACTTTGCTTTTCTTTTTTATATTTCATTTATCTTCTTTACTCCGTTCTCCCCTTCCACCTTCACTCTACTGTACTCTCCTTCTCTACACATTCTGATAACGTCACACATACAGTAAAAAAAATTAAATTCCGCCCTCCCCTTCCTCCCCTCATTCTTTGTCTATACACTCTTTTGTATAAGATGCGTCTACATGCCTCTTTTTTTTTTGTTTGAGGGGGTGTAACATCATAATAACACTATATGATGCCATGCATGTCTTTCTGTAGCTACCTCACTCGGTCAGTAAAGAAGGAAAAACGACGAAAAACGAAGAAAAAATTCAGCGCAGTTGGCCAGTAAGCAATTGATTACCAATTTCAGCAATTGGTTAGTAAGAACAAAAATCACCCTTCTTTATTTTCCCCTTTTTTCATTCAAACCCCTTCTCTTTTCCGGTCCTAACCTCTTTCGTTCATGCTTCTGTCACTCCTGTATTCATGAAAAACCAAAGGAAAAATATTCATCTTCCCTCTCTACCTTAACTTGATAGAAGTGTATTTTCCTTCTAACTTATAAGGCTTGTGTTTACACATCTTCTAGCAATTTATTCACAAATGAGTAGTGTGCAGTCAGGGCTTATGTAATTCTGTTGCTTCCAAGGGTTTTAGCGAGCGTTAACTGCACCCGGTCATCTGCCCGACGAAGCCCTAAGGCCCTATGTCTGCAACACCCGGAATGGATTCACAGGAGGTCACCCACCCAAGTACCAATCGGGGCCAATGCTGCTTAACTTCGGTGACCTGACGAGAACCGGTGTTTCCAGCACTGCAAGGCCGCAGACCAGCAATACTGCGTAGAAGGTCGGTGGCAAATTTGAAAGGAATCGACCGATGCATCAGTTCAGACAGACACACCGGTTCTGTTGCTTCCTGGACCTCTAGAGAATGTCGACTTATATTGTTATGAAAAAAAACTCTCATTCTGAAATCCTACGTACCACCCCAGCTTTGTCCAGCAAGGAGCTTAATTACCTTTTGCAGTAGATTAACACCTTTCTCTCTTTAATATGCAATATTAAGTTCACCACCGTGGTATGAGAGTTTCTCCTGTTCATATCTTTAAAAAATTGTTCGTTGTGTTACAACAGTGCAAAGCGTGTAATCCAGTCAGAATTCTTTGAAATCAACACTAAACTTTACAAAAAGAAAATTGTAGTCAAGCACTGTCTAACCGTGGTTCATAAATTATATTTTGATACATGCGTTTTAGTATGCGTTTTAGAATGTAAGGCGCAGTTACCAGGGTTGTGCTACGAGAGCCTACAGTGTTTTGTATCTCCTCTAGAATCCCTTACTGCTTCAGCTTTGTTTCATGTTTTCATTCACGATAATGACGACCAGTCCTTGCGACCCTCCATTCATTTCATGATAAAATTTCTGCATTGAAGGTAAACTTGTTGATAAAGTCTGCAGAGGTTAAGCTTCGTGTGTAGTGCTGTACTGAGAGGTCTTTAGTTTCCTTTAATTTTTAGAATAAATAGGAAATGTTGGATCCAGAATTGAATTTTGGATCCAGAAACTTGGTCCTAATTTTCACTTTGTAGCGATGTGCCCTGTGCAGTACTGTTGACAGTCTGTCTGTGTCTGTCTGAACCGGTGCATCGGTCGATTCCTTTCAAATTTGCCACCGACCTTCTACGCAGTATTGCTGGTTTTAAGTTCGTTAATAAATAAAATTAAGCAAGGGGATTTATGGATAATTTTCTCACAAAATGGAAATTGTTGATACATTAGGAACAATGCAATAGTTACAATCATTACTTAGGATAATTTTTTAGAAAGTAATTTACGATTAAAATATTGACTCATTGTCCTATCTTTCACAAAGTTTAGAAAAACATTTTGACAGAAAAATTATATATTGCGCGTTTTCATGTGCTGACCTGTGTATTCTATAAGAAAAAACCACGCTGTTATCTGGTAGGGCAGTACCTGCATAAACGCACAAAAGTTATAGAAGAATAATACTCAGAAATGAATAAGTGACTACTTACATTTTCATCCATTACAACAGCATCTTTGCACATGATATACATCAATAGTAGAGCCTTAGCAAAATAGGCGGCAAAGAAAGGAATGTATGAATCGATTAGGTTCGCCATTTCTTCTTTTTTGAACAATCTTAGGATAAATATGCACTGAATTATGTGCATACCAAGTAACACTAACGGCAATGGTGAAAGCACGTCGTTGATGTTTTCCAATAGTTTGCCACATTTTTCATGTTTCATACAAAAATTTCGTGCATTTCCCCAAGACAATGAATTTGTTTCATGACAGATTTTCATTTCTTCATTAAATGCTGAAAAAATGGATTTCATCATATAACACACAAAAACCAAACAGGAGGGCACCAAGGATTAGCACAATTGATGCAAAGTACATGACAAGGGATTCGACAGCAGCAATAGATGTAAGCAATAAATGAGGTGATACGCCAACCATATCTTTATCAGTCATGAAATAGCATTCCAGTATACTAGACACGGTTGCATTATCTAGAGCTAATACGGATGAAATATTGCATACTGGCGGTAGAATACTGGCTGCATGAATTATGGCTAGCCAAAATGCAAACTGATAGAAGAGTCGTTTTCCTGATGAGGAATCATATTTAGCATGTGTTACTAAAAGGGTTTGGACAAGTTCTGCTATTTTGTGTGATCTGCGATACAACAATCCCACAACACACAAGTAACCAAACAACTGCATCGGAATCATTACTAGAGTAGACACATTTTTTATGATACGTTGTCCTTCTAAAGATGTGGTGTAATTCCTTATGGACTGAATAATGGTAAATGTATTGGCTGCGATCTGGAAGATAAATAGGGCCCAAAACCTCATGCGCAAACCGAATTTATCTTTTTTCGTTGGATCCGAAGGATTAATATTGTATCCATAAACAGAGCAAATTCGCTGCATCCAGTTTGATATACGCACATAATGAGCTGATGACGGAAATATATCACTTTGAATACATTCTTCTATACTACGTATGGCTCTGTTATCAGACTCTGGTTGAATGTTAGTGTATGCGGGTACCACACGATGTTTTGCACTCAGTGTAGGCTGCACACTTTGTATTGATGGAGAGTTACACATCATGTTGACAGGTACGGTGTGTTTATCTATCAATACAGAACTTTCAAGCAATGACATCTTCAAGCAGTCCCTTTGTGGTTTGCAGTGAACACAGTTTTTTGATTCCGGTTTGGTATAGTTTGTGGACGCACCTTTCGCTTTTGTTGTCTTGGAGATTACTAACAAGCTGTGCATATTTTGTAACA
>JAHWFP010056976.1:823-22315 GCA_023313725.1 Lithobius niger
AGCTAGTGCATCGGAAAGTTCGGTTAAATCTAATTTACCGTCTTCAACGGCTGATCGTAAAATTTTCTGTGATTCGGCTCGGGATTCACTCACTGTGAAGCCTAAGTTCAAACAGGCCTTCTTTAAGTCCTTGTTTGTGATATCACGAATGATTTCGTCTAATTCTTCCATTTCGGACATTTTGAGTCTTAATGGTTAACGTGGTTTCAAAATAAAGCTTTTATAAATGAAACAAAAATTAAAAGCAGCCGCTTAAAATTTAACGTTACTTTTGAGCAGAGCGAATTATTTAAAAGACTTCTCTCCCAAATCCAGTAAGATTGCACATAAAAATACACTTCTAAAACCTCCAGCACTCTGGTATATGAATAGCTAAATTGCATAAATGCTATCAACTACAACACTCGGCTTGGCGGCCTCTAAACATATCCAGTGTACACTTACCCAATTGTACAATCGCTGTACGGTCAGTCTGTCCTTCCGTTCCACCGTAGTACGGGAAGTTCGGCACTGATTTTCACGGGAGTCGATCGTCACTGGTGGGCGGTCAAATCCACGGGACTTCGGCGTTGCACGCAAAATCCACGGCTTGGCTGCACGGAGCGTAGTTTCCCTCTCGGGCCTCTTCTCCTACAGCATCGGTTGGGGTTGAGACGGCTCTTGACGGGAGGACGTCTACTGAAGCGGCAGTGGCTGCTTACTGGCGCCGGCAGTTGTTGGAGCTGCGGCGGGGGTTGTACTTTTTTAGCTTTAGTACGACTTCTGCTTCGTGACTTTTTTAGCTTGTCACAGGCATCTGCTTCGTGGCCATGTTTGGCTAGACCACAGACATCTAGTTGGAAGTGGCTTGCATCCTTCTAGGCATGTAGCATGGCAGGGGGGAAAACGCTTGACGGGAACAGCACCTGTTCGTCCCACCGCTGCCACCAGCTGTAACGGCGGACGCTACGACGGCTTAGGTGCTTGTAACGCCCCCGGTTTCCCTGGTGTACGTGGAGTTTCAGCTTGAGGTTAATCGGTGTTAATGATGACTTTTTACGTTATTCGACACAGCATGGACACTGTCCCAGCATGGGGGATGAAGCGCCGGTCCTAATTAAAGGGGCCTAACCTTAAACTGTCGGTATCGCTGCCACCAACGGTGGATTTAACTGTTTAACTAGCTAAAATCTAAAAATGGGCTACATATTTAATTTTACACTAAAATACAATTAATCAAGTCTAGCAAACGACTGAAGCTTAAAACTCCTGGTTTTATTTTTGCGACAGAGAATGAAAGTACACTTTACATTATAGTTTGCTTCGAAAGCTTTTGAATACCAATTATTTAAATAGGCAACAAGTTTACATTTACAAAAAGTAGCAAGTTCGGAATATACAAATTAGTAATTCACAAAATCAGACAAACACACTTGGTTTGAATAAAGTTTTAAATTTTCACATTAGAAAAAGTAAATCATGAGTGCTCCCGGAGACACCCGCAAGACTAAACAGCCGCAACTGATAGCAGTCTATCTGACAGTATGTTTCTTATGATCAACCGTCCACAGTTATGTTTCTAAGTTTTCCAAGTACAAAAAGATCAACCTCCCTTAGTTCCCTCGAGAACTGTTTTAAGTAGTAAAAGCCCGGCAATTTTACACTTAGGCATCAGTTTTTATTTCAATTTGACTTCCACAAAGATCAAACCGTCATTTAGTTTAGATTAAAAATCCATTTAAAATAAACTGGAAAAATTTGGTTTTTAGAAAGAGAACCACTCTGACGTTATGGGGAGAGGAAACCTAAGATGCCGCTACAGGCGTCTCCACCATAATATTCTCTAGCTAGAGAGTTAAGCTAAGTTTTAAACTAAAATTTAGAATATGGGGGTCCTAAACTGAACTTTCAAAAGCTAAACTATAACATACGAACCACCACCATCGTGCCCGGCATGGCATTCTCCGGACATGGCGTCTCCACTCCCGACTGGCATGACCGGTCTCTAGCTTGAGATCTGTGAGCTGTGCTGTGGATGCTTTGGGCTGGGGGGGTTTTATGCTGGAGAGGGGGGAAAGCGCGGACGTCGAGGATAGCTGCGCGGGTCTGATTGACCGAGGACCTCGAGAACAATGGAAAGTGGGAGGAGAAGTTGGTTGAACAAAGGAACTGGGTGCAGAGCCGTTTGAAGGAGTAAGGACATGTAAAGACGGAAAAGATAGGCCTGTTTTGAGTTTCACTCAATTGAACTTTGGGAAATAGGCCTTTACTTTGTATTATTGGCTACGGATTGAATATTTACATGTTTGCAACGTGATTAGGCTCTTGTTAAAGCTTATTACTTTGGCTTGGGTAATGCATATAGCATTACTATTTAATTAAACAAGCTTTAACGGTAAACTGCAGTGTTAAACACCACAACTAGTTTTGGCTGGGGAGGGGGGCAAAATTGGGTAATTCGAAGTTTTTGCACAGTTTGACTTTCGGATTTGGTTTGAACAGAACTTTTTAAGAATTCTTTTAGTGTTTAATAGTAGATCAAGCTATTTGTAGGTTTCGGTGGGTCACAGTCAGGTCCAGAGGAGAACTAAAATAAACCTATATACACTGAAAAATTCGTGTCCGGTAGAATGCCAGGTCTTAAGACGTTTATACGTTTGGACATACGGTAGTGTTTCTGGGGGTAAAAGAATATAAATAAAGTATAAATGCGGTTAAATAAACCAGCTTAGTTGAATGCTATAACGCATTAAGTTACAGAGAACATTTAACCTTTAAAATTTTAAAGTTAAAATTCGATCGTTGTGGAAATTTTCCATATGGATTGCGGCCGACAAACACAATAAAAAATAACACACTCCAAATTGGTAGTCTGTATAAATTCTGTTACAATGCACTAAGCTAATATGTTCGGGCTTTTTGCCCTAAAAGAAAAGGATAAAATGAAGATACAAAAATACAGAGTTTTATAATGGCGGTCATGACGAAAGTGCGATGTAGTCGGTTTTGGTCAATCTTCAAATGTAGTTTTAATGGTCTTAAAGGAGGAAAGTCCGGATTTGGGCTTCCCCAAGAGTCTTGTATTTTGACAGGCTATTAAACGTTGAAGAGTTTGTGGAAATCGGACCATTATTGCGAAAACGGCCAGATATGCCTCGGCGAGACATTTGGGTTCCTCGAGAAAAAAAATTTCATTTTTGGAAAAACAGGCGTTTTTCGGTGGCGCTCGTTTACACTGTTTGCTTCTTTGAGGGGCACAGCCTCGGGAAATTTTGTTGCCGGATCAAGAAGGGATAAAATATATTTAAAGCCTGCTCGACTAGTAGGTCTAATGGGGCCAACAATGTCCACAATAAATCGGTTGAATGGTTCCCCATCCACGGGCACGAGTACCATGGGGGCAACAAACTTCTGTCCAGATTTTCCATTTTTCTGGCAGGTAAGACACGTTAGAACGAACTGGTCAATGTCACTAAAACATTTGGGCCAGTAGAAATTTGTTAGTACTCTTTTTGTTTTAGAACGACCAAGATAGCCGGCCCATGCATTTGCATGCGCTCTACTCATGACCAAATCTACACTCCTTAGGAAGAACAAGTTGCCTCTTAATTAGCGGCCTTCCTTCGGGACGAAAAGGTTTACGAAAAAGTAAATCGTTTTCAACGAAAAATAACTTATTTTCATCTTGCTGACTTTCTGGGATTTCAGCGTATTGCCAGGACAATTTTAATGTGGGGCACTCGTGTTGGAGTTTAAGAAACTCGGTTTTGTCAATGTTGAGCAAGTTTGTAAGTTGCTCCGTTTGAGGGCCTAAAATAGCCGAGTCCAGACTGTCTGGTTTGGGGTTGACAAATCCATCCAACCCTGCTTGTGGAGGGACCTCACTGCATTCAGCCTCGCTGCATGACTCCTCGCTATTGCTGGCGATCTCACGGTAATTAGGGTGTAAGATGGGTAGCTGCTCATCCACGCGTGTCTGTGAACGAGTGACGGCATTAACGTACGTGGGGAGGGGAGCAAAACCTTTTTCTTATAATACATTTTGGGACGGCACGCCTAATAACATATCAAAGTGTTGCCCAATATGATCCGAGACGAGGGCTTCGGATTGGATGACTCCATAGGGAGTTTGTACGTTAATTAGAGCAATTGCGTGGGCAGTAGTTTGATCTGTTAAGGCATTATGGCAATGCGTATACTCACCCGTAAATTGTTCGGGTTTTACGAGACTACGTGACACTACATCATGGGTAGACCCAGTATCTCTTAGGACTAAACATTTAGTCCCGTTAACGGCCCATTCGTGAATGTGTTTAGAAAGCACCATTTCGGGAGGGGCAGTATTTACAAAGTTACAATCTGCGTCGGTGGCTGCTTTTTCAGCCGCGATGCGGTAGCGATACTCGTTTTTTCGGTGCCCGGGGTGTTTGCAATAAAAGCAGTTGCCATCGTACTGACGTGGTCGGTCAAACTCCCGGTTAGGGTTAGCACTAGGGGCAGAGTCCCTACTAGGGGCGTCAGTTTTAGCTTTGACAGTTCCAGCCGGATTAGCTGTCGGGTTGTGGTTACGTCGGTTACCACGTTGTTGACCTGAAGGTTTAGAACCTTGGTTTGACGTTGCAGCTATGGGCTGTGTTTTGGCTGCACGAGTGGCAGTTTCTGTAGCAATCTGCTTGTTTCGAGTGGTATACTCGTCACACAGTTGGGCTGCTTCGGCCAACGTACCCGTCTTAATTTGATCGGGGATCCATTTTCTGAGGTGGTTAGGGCAAGATTTGTAAAATTGCTCTAAGAGCATCAAATTAACAAGTTTATCGAAATCCCTGTTAACTTTGGCTAAGTCAAGCCATCGGGAAAACAAAGTTTCCAACTCGAATGCGTAATCATGGTACTGCATTTCTTGTTCCTTCTCGAGTGAACGAAATTGCGTTTGTAATGACTCTTTCGTCTGAACAAATCGGGCAAGTAGTTTAATTTTAACTACTTCGTAGTCGAGCATTTCCGTGTCTGAAAGCTGGTCGCAAACTTTGACTAAAACTTCTCCCATTAACGGTAACAAAGCTGTAGTCCATTGATCCATGGGAATTTTCTGGCTAATTATAATTCTCTCAAATATTTTTAGAAAATATTAATTTCTGTTTTGGGCGTCCACTTGTTCATTAGGCGAACATCATCAGCAACTTTACCCTGTTTTACTGGATTTGGTTGAGCTGGGGAGCGCCGTTAGCTCCGTTCGGAGCCGTGTTAGCATTAATTTGGTAGCTTGTAGTCTAGCTAATTCAAGCTGTTTGTCGAGTTTAGCTAATTCTATAGCACTCAAACGTTCGGTAATTAAGGCATCTTTATCTTTTTCTTTCTCCTTGATTAAGGCGTCTCGGCCTCTAATTTGAGCCTCTTGATCCTTAAGGGCAAGTTCATGGGCATGGCGTTTATCACCTTCAGCCACTTCAAGAGCTCTTAACTTAAGCTCCTCCGATTTGAGAAAAAGCTCATTTTCTTTTACGGCTAGTTCCTTTTTTTGCTAGAATCGTAGCCTCTCTCTTTTCTATAGCGTTAGCTAGTGCGTCGGAGAGTTCGGTTAAATCTAGTTTACAGTCTTTGAGGGAGGCTCGTAAGATTTGTACTGATTCGGCTCGAGATTCACTTACAGTAAATCCTAAGTTTAAACAAGCCTTTTTTAGGTCTTAGTTGGGCAAGTCATGGATGATTTCGTTTAATTCCTCCATTTCAGACATTTTTGTTTTTTACGTTAAATGGGTTCAAAATAAAGCCTTTATATTTAAACCAAAATTAAATGCAGCCGCATATTAATTTGAACGTTAATTTTGGGCAGAGCGAATTACTTAAAAAACTTCTCTACCAAATCCAGCAAGTTTATACATAAAAATACACTTTCAAGGACCCCTAGTACTCTGGTATGTGAATAGCTAAAATACACGGAGGCTCTTAACTACAATACTCGGCTTGGCGGCCTTTAAGCATATCCTATGCACACTTACCCTTTTACACACAATCGCTGTGTTGTCAGTCTGTCCTTCCTGTTCCACCGTAGTACGGGAAGTCCGGCCCTGATGTATGATGTAGATCGTCTTGGGCAGTCTAATCCACTGGGACCTTGGTTGGCAAACTCAAAATCCACTGCTTGGCTGCACGGAGCACCTGGTTCTGGTCTCAGACGGTTCCTCCTACAGCATCGGGTTTTGGGGAGCCGTCTCACGGCAGGAGGGCCTCACTGGAAGCGACCGCTGTTGCTGCCTGGCGCCGGCAGTTGTTGTGGCTGCTAGGCGGTGTTTTGCCCCGTTTTTACGGCAGGGTGACTTATGCTTCGTGATCTTATTTTACGGGACCACTGGCATCTGCATCGTGGCCTTTGTGACGAGACCACAGACGTCTAGTTGGACGAGACTTGTATCCTTCTAGAAACTTGGCATGGTAGTATGGCAGGGGGGAAACGCTTGTCGGGAACAGCACTTGTTGGTCCCACCACTGCCTCCAAGTTGTAGCGGCGGACGCTACGATGACTGAGGTGCTTGTAGCTCCCCCGACATCCTTGGTTGACGAGTACTTCTTTGCATCAGGTTTCGTGGTTATTACGACTTTTTACGATAATAAACACAGCATGGGCTACAGTCCCGGCTTGGGGGATGGAGCGTCGGTGTCCTATTCTAGGCCTAACCTTAATGCTTCCGGTAATTACATTGCCACCAACGGTGGATTAATTTAATTGCTCAACGAAGTATAAAGCTAAAATGGGCTACATAATAACTTACACTATAAACAATTAATCTTACTAGGGAACGAACCTGAGGTTTAAAAAACTCTTGGTTTTTATTTTAAAACATCAGAATAATGACAAAGAAAACACTTTACATTTGGAGTTTACTAGTTTAAGCTTTTGACAAGTTTGGCAAAAACACTTGGCTTGAATTTACATTAGAAAATTCACATTAAAACAAGAACAACTGAGTTGATTCTTAAACATTTAATTTAGACAAGAAAAAGCATTTTTATCTTGGGTTCCTATCCAGGAATACCCAGCAAGCTGAACCGCGTCCGCTAAGTTGCAACTATATTTGACAACTGTAGTTTTCAAGTCGTCCCACAGTTATTTTTCCTCGCGAGGATCAAACCGTCCCTTTATTTACATTTGAAAAATGAACCAAGAATGAAACTGGCTTTTTAGAAAGAGATGCCTACTCTAACCTTATGGTGGTAAAGACCAGCAAAGTCGAAATAACCACGCTAACTTGAAGCTAAGAAGTACTCGTCAACCAATGATGTCGGGGGCGCTACAAGCACCTCAGCCGTCGTAGCGTCCGCCGCTACAGCGGAGACAAGTGTACAGTTCTCGACAAGAAAAAGACACTTGCTGTAGGCGAACTGAACAATCAATTGTACAACTTAGCCTGTAAAGAATATGCAAAAGTTGCTCAACAAGTGGTGCATGACAGTTGCGTACATATGTGGCATTGGAGGCTCGGACACAGAGATCCAGAAGCCATAAAGAAGATAATCGATGATAAACTGGCCGTACAAATTCAAAAAATGTGACTCGTTCATGCGATCCACAAGCTGCACAAAACGGAAACTCGCCAAGAAATCTTTTCCAAAGGGTGGCAGTACACGAGCAAAAGCTAAGCTCGATTTGGTACACACAGATGTATATGGTCCCATGAAAACGGTGACACCAGGCTCCCAATAAGTTATTGGACTTAGAATAGTCATAGAGTATTAGCTAGGACCTAGAATAGTCAAGAGCTTAGATATATTGGACTTAGGATAGTCAATGTATGATACTGGATTTAGAATAGTCACTATAGTAGTTGAATACTAGAACTAGGCCTAACACTGGCAAGAACGCATTAGTATCACCACTAGTATAGAGCCCCAGCCCCTTTAAGTTAAGAGTGCTTAATTAGGGATTTAAGAGGGAGTGGCTAAACCCCACTAACATAAACCGATTTGACTGAATAAATAACACGTTCGTTCAACCAATAAAACTTGTGTAGTCTCCCTTACTTGCATGCCGATTGTGATTATTGTAAAGCTGCAGTTAGTTAGATATTGTGTAGCTGGCCGGTGTTGAGCTAAGACTCAACACAGCATAATCCAGCGTAACTCAGTATAGCTTTTTTGGACTAGGTTTACAACAATACGGAGGGCTGCTAAAGGTAAGCGTCGCTGCCGTCTCAAGTGGTCTGTGATGTAGCCATGTAGACGATAACCGACGTTAACTCGCATAGTGATACCAGCGCAAATTCATGTAAAGAAGCCGAGTTCTTAACATCTTCACATGTGCAACGGTGGCGTCATTCTTTGCAGTGTGTGTTTATTCCAGTATAGACCCCGTAGCGTATTTCGGCGTCATGTTTTGCTCGGACGCCACCATCTTGTTTTTTTCCCGTAATTTTGCATGGAATACATCTACATTACCACTATGGATCCGCAGTTTTCTTTACCCAACCCCAGTCCAAACTTAGCTTATGGTCTAAGTATTGACGGCATTCAATTTGAAGACATACAGAACTTAAATTTCAATCTTTCTAGCAATTTTCTAGATCGTAGGGCACTAACAGCATGCAGCTAAGCGCGAGTTGCCAGTATTCGCCGCTAGATGGTAGCACCACTCGGCGCGATCGCGTTGGTCAAAGTGAAAATACGATCAATAGTAGCGAGTGGCTCTCAGTACTAAAAACGATATCGAACCAAAACAAAATCTTGTTGAGACAATTACAGTTGCAGAAGGAACAATTAGAACGATTAAAGGATGTCTTTAGGCAACTAAAATTGCATCAGGCAACAAACAAAAGTTCGTTGGGTATTGACCAAACTAGTAGCATTGACGTGGCCGATGCGGTAGACAGCGTTACTAGCACACCCCAAAACCGTGTGGGAAACTGGTTAGCGCCATCAGAAACTGGTTAGCGCCACCCGAAACCGGTAAGGCAGAATTTTTGGAATTATCAAGCATGGAAGAACAAGTACTAGGCAAAGGCAGTTCAAACGGACCAGCTACGAATGAATCAGAAGCAGGGTTAGAAGAGACAATGACAAAATGGTCGCAGAAACAAAAGAAGTCAAAACAGCCAAACAAGAAAAAGAAGGCGTCTGCAGCATGAAGAACGGAGAGCACCACAACAGCGATCACAAAGCCAACAACCACCATGATCGTGTCTCCTGAGAAACGAAAGAACTACTTTGCTGAAGCATGGCAGAAATACAAGCATCGCTTGGAGGAAAACGTACGAGACCATGCAACCAATTTAAGGCGCCGGACACCCATAATGACCACCAGCGGCAATTCAAGAAGGAACCCAACCGCAGCAATTCTCAGGGAACTGGAAGAAAAACTTCATGCACCAGCAGATGACGACTTAACATGTTACTGCAATCCAGGCAACGCCCAGAGCCGACACAACTTCGAGTCTGTCCATGCCAATGACATCTTGGAATGGCTGGACCCAGGAAGCCGCAGAGGCAGGTTGCCATCGAGGATAAGACTGCAAGGATAAGAAAACACAGGGAACCCCAATAAATGATGACCAACATGAGGAAAGGCCAAAACCGTTTCTCAGCAGAGCACCAGGATCTTTTCAAAGTCGTCGCAACTGCAAAACAGATGCAATGGCAGAGTAGAAACCATGCAAGATTCAAGCAGTCGATTGGCGGTATGGGAGAATGCAACAATCACTTATCGCCAATGGCGAGGAGGAAGACTGAAATCTTTGCAGCAGCAACGGCCACACAATGGCAACACAAGAACCACACGAGATTCTAGCAAGCGGTTCACAACAGGCATGGGCTTCACAATCGTTTCACGCCAAGGGTGAAGGGGGGATTCAAGGCTATCAGACCAGTCATGACAACAACAAGAGCAGACGGGGCACCACCATGCCCCACCACCACCATCACAGCTCAAGCACGGGTTCTGCAGGCCGCGGAAGTAGGATCAAAACGACGACAATGACCAACACCAACACCAACACCCAATGCCCAATGCAGACAACGACGAGGCAATCTGTGAAGATGAAGCCTTGGGCCAGCGAAGGACCAGTAGAAAAATAAAGAGCAACTTCAGAACAGAAGCACCTTTCATTCCCTTGGCGAGGAGGAGTGGGAGGCATGGGCCAGTAGGTAGTAAAGAGTGATATCCGGGACCGCGGCTTGCAGGAGGGGAACGGATGTCAGCGCAGCCACTGGAATGACAAAGGAAGCCAAGGGATGATCATGGCCTGGAAAGCACAATTTACGTCGGGTGAATGTTTTCTTTGGACCACACAAACGATTGGAACCGACGTGGAAGACTACGGAACTAAAATTTGGAGCACGTTGAAGTCGGACAGTCCATCATTTCCTCAACTCTGGCTCACTCGTAATGCAATCTCTCCAAATCGTGAGGAGGAGGCAAGCATTCAGAATGCATCATTGCGCCCATGCGCAGAATAGAGACGATCATCAGCAGGTCCAGCTAAACAGGTCAGGAAAGAAGGATGAAGATTGTGCATCAGTGTTTTGTGAAATGCTTCGTGACGAAGGACTAAGTCGCACCTTAAGGGCGCAACCCACCGAACTAAGCCACACCTTCGGGGCGCAACACTCTGAACTAAGTGGCGATCTTAGGGCCTTGCGCATGAGACGATCTTTTCGAAGCGTTTATCGCAGAGATCCTGTACTGCTTACAACGCACAATTCGAAAATTGTAGTACATTCTGTCAAATCTTTGTAATTTTCACTGAGGTAAAAATTGTAATTGTAACAAGGGAATGCACACGAGGTGACAGGCGCTCCTTTAAGTGGAGGGGGGGGGACATTTGAGGTTGCCCAAAGCTCACCTCTTCAACGTCACCCTCAACCTCACACAGTCGGCCTTCTGCACAAGCATTGCGCCTGCACGCCGAATGCACGCTCTCTCTCTCTCTCGATGCCTCAGCATGGAAGCCGCACGAATTCTAGCTACAATTCCAACGAATAAACAGCGTTTCAAAAGCATCAACATGAATCGTAAGAACCCTGGAGTTTGCGAGGAGGAAACATCGCATCCTGTTCCCCCGTTCTAGCTGAGCTGGTCCTCTAGCATCTTGACGAATATATCCAGGACGGGAATCCCAATGTGAGGCTGTGGAAGATATTATTGCAGCCCTGAAGAAAGAAGAGGTGGGTAGGGTGTTAGAGCAGCTGAGTGAATGGAGGGCAGACTTGAAATTTACGTGTGAGGAGGAAATTGAAGGGAGGATGCTGTTCCTGGACGTTCAGCTCCAGCGGGGGGGTACCATAGGGTACAGGCCTTACAAAAAGCCTATGGCCACGACGTGAGGGACAACCTACGAGTCCAGTTATGCGAGGAGCCAGCTGCGAGTCATTGCTAGAAACGAGTTTGTCCAAGTGGCTAGGAACTCCAATGAGAGCCACCGAGGAAAAGACCTTCCTTGAAGAATTAAAAGGCAGATTTGTAAAGCTGGGATATCCTCCAAGACTGCGAAACAAGTTGAGGAAAGATCAAACTGAAGAAGGTGGAGAGAGAAAGAAGAGAGAAAAAGGAAGAAGTAGGGGATGAAGGAAGAGGAAGCAAAGGAAACTAACCGAGGAGAATAGGAGTGACATACCTTGGAGAGCAGTGCGAAAAGCTAGGGAGGTTGCTGAAACAACAGGGTTTTTCGAAGCCCTGATGGTATTAAAAAGAGACTTATGAAAAACATACATAAAGTGCACACTAGAACGGAAGTGAGGAAGAATGAGGAAGAAGCCTTGAATAAAATAGTGAATGTAAGAGAAGGAGTATATAGTGTTCCTTGTGGTGGCTGTGACGCTGTGTATATAGGTGAAACGAGGAAAAGTATAAGAAATCGAGTAAGACAACATATGGCAGACACGAGGAAAGAGGATGAGCAAAACAGCGTGGCAGCCCACCACAAGGACACTAGACACAGCATTGATTGGGAGAAGACTACTACGCTGATTAAGTCAAACTCTGTTAGTGATAAATATTTACGATGCCTCGAGTAACTAGCCATAGTTAGGCATGAAATTGATCGGAGAGAACTAATGAACCTCCAACCACCATCGACACCAGCAATCCAGCATTTGGTGAGAGATCTGGCAGAGAGGCTGCAAGCTCGGGGAGTAGCAAGAAAGACGCTTAGATGCGGGCCTTCTATTTCTTGGAGGCTACGCATGCACGTGCTTTGTTCAAATCAGCGTTGGACAATGCAATGTGATGTAACTAGTAACTATTTATTTGTTAATCGCCTGAGACAGTAGGCAGAAATTTCAACAACAAATTTTTTCAAAGCTGTTGAAAATTTGCGGAAATTGTGGTCTGTTTTTTTTGCTATTTTGAGAGGTGCGTAAAGTATGGCGTCTGTTATAGAATGTAACTCACCAATCACCATCCAAAATCCAACGTCTTTTTCTTTGCTATAGAACTTCAACAGACAAAATTTATGAAACTAAATGGAAAAAAATGGTACAGATGGTGCAACATTTCGACCCTTGCAATCCTTCTGTCAACATTTTGCCATCTTTTCTGGAAAATCTCTTTAACAAAAGACTTTTCCCAGCAGCAATCAACGGGTACAGATCTGCCATAAACTGTGTTTTATCTTGCATTGGAAACTGTCCAGCCGTTGACCTCCAGATCATTTCAAGACTTAGGCTGATCTTTAAAAATGCTCATCCTAAAACTCGCCAACTTTTTCCAAGATGGAATCTTCCACTTGTTCTTGAAAGCCTCTTGTCGTCACCTTATGAACCTCTAAATTCGGCTTCGATTTCTAGACACACGCTAGTGTGTCGCACCAAGTTAGGCAACAAGCATCACAACAAACATCACATCGATTCAATTGTTGAGGTTGAAACCAATGTAGCGCGACGCCATAGCATCAGTGTCTTATATCCTGAAGCATAGTTGGGTACATTTCAGGTACATGGGGAAAAATAATAATGCGATACAAAAGCTTAAATTGTGTTGAAATCGAGAGCAATGGCCCACCTGACAAAAATTAACTCGTGTAGGAATGCCACCTAAGCTGCTTTCAATGCAAAATCTGACCCTCAATGACGTTGAAAATGTGTTACTAGTTAGCTACTAGCTAGCTAATCCGCTAATCCTCATGTTAAATCCCATAGGGTGATTATTCATCGATACCGAGATAACGGGAAGGCTTCCAGCTATGAAATTGGATGAATGGATGCAGTACAATACGAACTGCGTACCTTTTATGGTTTGAAGCCTGGGGGCGTAACGAGGATGGCATGGGAGGGCGCGTAAGTACGAAAATATTGTTATAACCATTGTTAGTATTGTCGGCATTGTCTCTCATTGGACGGCCAAAGTCAACGTGTATACTGACGTGCGTGCCTAGACACACACTAGTATCACGGTAAATCTAAGCAACGTTGCAAAGAAATTGTATTCACGTCCAATTCACGAAAAATAAACCAACTGTAAAAACAAAGTAAAATAAACAAAGCCAAAAACTAGAAAGAGGCCACCAAGTTGCCAATGTTCTAGTTTTCATTTAACCTTCTAATTATTAAGCGGTGTGATTAACTTGGCGAATGTTTTGGTGTGTTGATATCACTCCTTTGAAGGGCCGAACCATTCGGAACTTGGCGGTACCATATACCAGTTTTGGTTTTTGATATGATTACACTTTACTCAAAAGACAGTATTCCTTCTTTCACTTACATCAGCAGCAAGACAAAGTGAACTGGCGGCTTTCTCCGGAGAAGACAACCACCCCCGCTTCACTAAAGGATGGACTTCTGTCCCAAACTATTTTCCATTAAAGCCCTGGGTCCGATTGTCGACCTGAAGGAAATGAAAAGAGTTCAATATCCAGTGAGGGTTCTCCGGTAGGTACTACTGTACCTTGATAGGACCCAAATTTCTGCGTCGAAACATTCTCTCTCCGAACGAACTGCCACCCTGCTCCCCTGTTTCTTCAAGTTGACAACGTTTCAGGTGAAGTGCTTCCGCTGCTAGTGACGCCACTCAAATTGGGAAAATAAATTTGTGAAGTCATCAGGCGTGCCTATGAACTTGGTCCAAGTAACATTAACATCCCTTATGAAGTGCGGGCTCACGAATTAAGGTCCTTGGCATCTTCTTGGGCCTATGGGAGTGTCACTCCACTTGACGAAGTTGTTGCGGCCTGTTCATGAATCCACAAAAACACTTTCTTAAATTATTATCTTCAGTATATTAGTGACTCCAGTGGTGGTAAACTACAAAAGAACATTCCGTGGCTGGAAGTTGCATTGGACCTTAAATGAATTGCAACTAGTGAACTGAAGAGAATGCCTATTAGTAATAGGTGGGTACCTTTGTTAACATTTATTATGTAACTGGCTGACCCTCCACCTATGGGCACTTGGTTCTGAAGGGAAGTATTTTGCAAATAGTAAGAAACGGAATTTTAACACGGCTTAAAATTAGTTTTTACTATCCTAAAATACTTACCTTCAGTAGAACCCATCCGCCTCCCCGCTTTCGCTGAACCCGGTTGTTCATAAGTAGTATGTATGACAAGATGGCGGCACTGCTTGCATTTATAAGGAATGCGGAGCAGTGTCTCTGGCGAGACCTAGACGGTATTAGATTTTTTGAAAATATTTAGATTATTTTAATTTGGGCAATGAAAAGCATAAAATAGCGATTTTAGCAGATATTATTGAAGGTAAGTATTTTAGAATAGTAAAAAATAATTTTCAACAGTGTTAAATTTTGTTAAAATCCACCCAATTTCTACAAACTACAGCCCTCAACAAGGCTATTTCACGATTTAGACATTTAGGGTGGTGAGCCTTAGCTTTGGCAGGGCATTAATTAAGCGATTTATTGTACAGGCTCTTTAACAGCAAAATTCTGTCTTCAGATAATAGACACTGCGCTAATGGTTGCCCTGCTATAATTACTAACAATGAGTTGAACTTCAATAATGTTGTGCCAGTTTTTGTTGAACTTGGCCAGCAACACACCAGCGTGTGTCTTAATACACACTTACGTGCTGACAGACACTACTCACACAACAAAAACGACATATTAAATGGTTATGATATTAGATTACTAATTTAATTGTCTTTGGAGAGAAATGGCAATTGATTTGTGTCTGGAGAGGAGACACGAGCTATAATAGCAGTTTTTTTTTTTCTTTTACAGATTAGAACGAAATCAAGAGAGGGAGCAGCATGTTTCGAACTTGGAGTACCTAAAAAATGTTGTTATTAAGGTTAATAAATTTCTATATCTATTATTAAAGAATACAGGGTTGGTCCTCAAAAAAACTGACGACCCAAAATTGTCTAAGTCCAACTTTTCTAGTTATCACCCCTAAGCACCAAGAGAGGTCAGAAATCTTATCTAATAAAACGGGAAGATTTCTGTCCTCTCCTTGCTAACTAGAAAAGTTGAACTTAAACATTTTGGGTCGTCAGTTTTTTGTGGACCGCCCTGTGTAGTTTGTTATTGATAATAAGAGTGCACGTGTTGCAAGTAAAGATTTATGCAAGCATGTTTCAGTATGGTAAACCCTAGCAAATGGTGAGCAGTTTTAAAACCCATTCCAAATTCGATTTTGGGAGAAGCAATCGGTAAAAGTATTTTGGCTAATTATGCCCAAAATAAATTTAAGCTCTTAAATTATAATTCCATCTTAAATTTTGTTTAGATTAGCTTTGCTAATCACCCACTAGGAGCGCTGCGCTCGTAATCCATTAATAAATCGAGCAGAGCCTCGGTTTCATCACATAGCTTCGAGCACGACGTGTGTAACACATCCATGCCATTTGTGCCAATACTTTACATGCCCGTTGGCCTTACGTCAATAATGGCGAAATTCGCCTCACTTCATGATCTCGCCACTAACGGAACCTTTCCTCACTGCAACTGCAAGAAAACACCTAAAGACTTACATCCGGCCTGCCGAAGATGTAGAAAGTGTAAGTTTTGTTGATATTCGTTGCAATATTTGTGATCTTCATGATCAGGAAACAGTTTCGAAAATTTTATTGACTTGGAAACAATCCGATCGACGTCAAATGCAATGAGATATGCAAAAAGCAAGGGAATCTTACAACACCTCGACTCTTGGTGTGGTAACCACTTCTAAATCATCCCTGGATGAGCGTTGTAAACGAGCGCCACCGAAAAACGCCTGTTTTTCAAAAATTAAATTTTTTTTTCTCGAGGCACCCAAATGCCTCGCCGAGGCATATCTGGCCGTTTTTGCAATAGTGGTCCGATTTCCACAAACTCTTCGACATTTAATAGCCTGTCCAAATACAAGACTCTTGGGGAAGCCCAAATCCGGACTTTCCACCTTGAAGACCATTAAAACTACATTTGAAGATCGACCAAAACCAACCACATCGCACCTTCATCATGGCCGCCATTATAAAACTCTGTATTTTTGTATCTTCATTTTATCCTTTTCTTTTAGGGCAAAAAGCCCGAACATATTAGCTTAGTGTATTGTATGAGGTTTTTATTAGACAACCGATTTGCAGTGTGATATTTTTTATTGTGTTTGTCGGCCGCAATCCCTATGAAAAATTACCGCAACGATCGAATTTAACTTTAAAATGTCAAACGTTAAATGTTCCCAGTAACTTATTGCGTTATAGCATTCAACTAAGCTAGTTTATTTAACCGCATTTAGACTTTGTTTATATTCTTTTACCCCCAGAAACGCTATCATATGTCCAAACGTATAAACGTATTACGATCTGGCATTCTACCGGACACGAATTTTTCAGTGTATATATGTTTATTTTAGTTCTCCTCTAGCCTGACTGAGACCTACCAAAACCTACGAATTGCTTGATCTACTATTAAACACTAAAAGAATTCTTAAAAAGATCTGTTTAACCCATTTCCGAAAGTCAAACTGTGCAAAAACTTCGAATCCCCCATTTTTGGCCCCCCCCCCCCCAGCCAAAACTAGTTGTGGTGTTTAACACTGCAGTTTTCGGTTAAAGCTTGTTTAATTTAATAGTAATGCTATATGCATTACCCAAGCCAAAGTAATAAGCTTTAACATGAGCCTAATCACGTTGCGATCATGTAAATATTCAATCCGTAGCCAATAATACAAAGTAAAGGCCCATTTCCGAAAGTTCAATTGAGTAAAACTCAAAACAGGCCTATCTTTTCCGTCGTACATATCCGTACTCCTTCAAACGGCTCTGCACCCAGTCCCTTTGTTCAACCGACTTCTCCTCCCACTTTCCATTGTTCTCGTGGCCCTCAGCCAATCAGACCCCCGCAGCTATCCTCGACGTCCGCGCTAAGGTCCAGAAAATCCGCTGCTCCAGCATAAAACCCCAGCCCCAGAATGCATAGTTAGCACAGCTCACAGATCTCAAGCTAGTGACCGGTCACGCCAGTCGGGAGTGGAGACGCCATGTCCGGAGAATGCCATGCCGGGCACGATGGTAGTGGTTCGTATGTTATAGTTTAGCTTTTGAAAGTTCAGTTTAGGACCCCCATATTCTAAATTTTAGTTTAAAACTTAACTTGACTCTCTAGCTAGAGAATATTATGGTGGAGACGCCTGTAGCGGCATCTTAGGTTCTCTCTCCCCATAACGTCAGAGTGGTTCTCTTTCTAAAAACCAAATTTTTCCAGTTTATTTTAAATGGATTTTTAATCTAAACTAAATGACGGTTTGATCTTTGTGGAAGTCAAATTGAAACAAACTGATGCCTAAGTGTAAAATTGCCGGGCTTTTTATTACTTAGAACAGTTCTCGAGGGAACTAAGGGAGGTTGATCTTTTTGTACTGGGAAAACTTAGAAACATAACTGTGGACGGTTGATCATAAGAAACATACTGTCAGATAGACTTTAATCAGTTGCGGCTGTCAAGTCTTGCGGGTGTCTCCGGGAGCACTCATGATTTACTTTTTCTAATGTGAAAATTTAAACTTTTATTCAAACCAAGTGTGTTTGTCTGATTTTGTGAATTACTAATTTGTATATTCCAAACTTGCTACTTTTAACTAATTGTATTCAAGAGCTTTTTCGAAGCAAACTATAATGTAAAGTGTTTTTCATTCTCTGTCGCAAAAATAAAACCAGGAGTTTTAAGCTTCAGCGTTTGCTAGATTTGATTAATTGTATTTTAGTGTAAGATTAAATATGTAGCCCATCTTTAGATTTTAGCTAGTTAAACAGTTAAATCCACCGTTGGTGGCAACGATACCGACAGTTTAAGGTTAGGCCCCTTTAATTAGGACCGGCGCTTCATCCCCCATGCTGGGACAGTGTCCATGCTGTGTTGAATAACGTAAAAAGTTGTCGTTAACACCGATTAACCTCAAGCTGAAACTCCACGTACACCAGGGAAACCGGGGGCGTTACAAGCACCTAAGCCGTCGTAGCATCCGCCGTTACAACTGGTGGCAGCGGTGGGATGAACAGGTGCTGTTCCCGTCAAGCGTTTTCCCTCCTGCCATGCTACATGCCTAGAAGGATGCAAGCCACTTCCAACTAGATGTCTGTGGTCCAGCCAAACATGGCCACGAAGCAGATGCCTGTGACTAAGTTACAAAAAGTCACGAAGCAGAAGTCGTACTAAAGTTATAAAAAAGTACAACCCCCGCCGCAGCTCCAACAACTGCCGGCGCCAGGAAGCAACAGCTGCCGCTTCCAGTAGACGTCCTTAAGCCGAGAGCCGTCTCAACCCCAACCGATGCTGTAGGAGAAGAGGCCCGAGAGGGAAACTACGCTCCGTGCAGCCAAGCCGTGGATTTTGCGTGCAACGCCGAGGTCCCGTGGATTTGACCGCCGGTGACGATCGACTCCGGAAAAATCAGTGCCGAACTTCCCGTACTACGGTGGAACGGAAGGACACACTGACCGTACAGCGATTGTACAATTGGGTAAGTGTACACTGGATATGCTTAGAGGCCACCAAGCCGAGTGTTGTAGTTGATAGCATTTATGCAATTTAGCTATTCATATACCAGAGTGCTGGAGGTTTTAGAAGTGTATTTTTATGTGCAATCTTACTGGATTTGGGAGAGAAGTCTTTTAAATAATTCGCTCTACTCAAAAGTAACGTTAAATTTTAAGCGGCTGCTTTTAATTTTTGTTTCATTTATAAAAGCTTTATTTTGAAACCACGTTAACCATTAAGACTCAAAATGTCCGAAATGGAAGAATTAGACGAAATCATTCGTGATATCACAAACAAGGACCTAAAGACGTCCTGTTTAAACCTAGGCTTCACCGTAAGTGAATCCCGAGCCGAATCGCAGAAAATTTTACGATCAGCCCTTGAAGACGGTAAATTACATTTAACCGAACTTTCTGATGCACTAGCTAACGCTATTGAAAGGAGAGAAGCTGCTTTTTTTGCAAAAAAAGAATTAGCCGCTAAAGAAAATGAACTGTTTTTAAAAGAAGAAGAATTAAAGTTAAGAGCCCTAGAGGTGGCGGATCCAGATAAACGCCGGGCTCATGAATTAACCCTTAAAGATAGGGAAGCCGCTCTTAAAGCCCAAGAAAGGGATCAAGAAGCCCAAATTAGTGATCGTGCCAGTGCTATGGAATTAGCCAAACTGGACAAGCAGCTAAACTAGCTAAGCTAAATGCTGCTACGTTAAATCTTAACCCCGCTCCAAATATGGCTAACGGCGCTCCCCCAACTCCCCCGAATCCAGTTGCAAAACATGGTAAAGTGGCCGACATAGTTCGACTAGTAAATAGGTGGACGCCCAATACTGACATTAACAGTTTTCTTAAGATTTTTGAACGAACTTTAACTAGTCAAAAGATTCCTAAAGACCAATGGGTCACTGCGTTACAACCCCTCGTCGGTGAGGTCTTTATTAAAGTTTGTGATCAGCTAACCGACGCTGAAATGCAGGATTACGAAATAGTCGAAAATAAACTGCTTGCCCGTTTTGTACAGACTAAAGAGTCTTTGCAAACACAATTTCGTTCTCTCGAAAAAGGTGTGGATATGCAATTCCAGGATTATGCATTTGAGTTAGAAACTCTTTTCACTCGTTGGGTAACTTTGGCTAAGGTTAACCGTGACTATGATAAACTTGTCAATCTTGTACTTTTGGAGAAATTTTACAAATCGTGTCCAACCCATCTCAGAAAATGGATCCCTGATCAAGTCAGATTAGGAACTCTGGCCGAAGCGGCCCAGCTGTGTGACGAGTTCACAACCCGCAATAAACAGATTGCTAACGAAACTGCCACCCGTGCAGCCAAAACACAGCCCATAGCTGTAGCGTCGAACCAAGGTTCTAAACCTACTGGTCAACAGCGTGGTCACAACCGTAACCACAACACGACAGCTAATCCGGCCGGATCTGTCAGTGTGAACGCAGATAACCCTGGAGGGAACCCTGCCATAAAACTTAGTGCTAGTGAAAAAACTAACCTAAATCAAGATAGAGTTAGGCGCTGCTACGTGTGTGATTCTCCCCAACATTTTCGTAGTAAATGCCCCGAGCTTAACTCGAAACCCCAGCAAGTAAACGCATGTGTCCCAGTTGGGAAAAATGCCAGTAAAATTCTTAAGGCTAGTACTCTGTCCGGTAGCATAGGGAAAAATAAAATTAATATTTTACGCGACTCCGGAAGCACAGTTTCGCTAGTTAGCGCTAGGCTCGCCAGAAATTGGCCACGCTTAAAGCGTAGGATTAAATGTCAAACTGCCATGTGTAAACAAGTGTTTACCTTAGTTCAAGTAAATCTAAACCTAAGGTTAGATGATGGCACCGTGTTAAAAACAGTGGCGTGCGTTACACCGGTCAACAATTCATTCTACGATGTCGTTTTGGGCGTGACAGGATTAGAATCATTAACCAAACAGCGCAGACCAGTAATCGCCACGCCCCGTGATTTTTCTTCAGTGCTCGCCGAGGTGGCTACGGCCCACGTCAATCAAATAAACGTAGAAACCGCCGTAAACAAACCAGCCCCGCGGGATTGGTTAAGCCTCCAACCCCCACAGTGCTTTCACCAATCGTCGTTAAGTCCTCAAGCGCAGACGAAAGGGGTGTGCTGAAAACTTCAGAAGTCAACCCATTACGAGATAATGAGGCCCAAGTCCCCTCTCTTGACCAAGGGATGGACTGTCGCCATCTTTGTTGGCGTAAACAAGCAACGAAAAATGCGTTGAACCTGCCTTCTACGGACAAAATAAAACGAAGTTTGTCAGCTAATGATATAAACAAAAGTTTACTCATACCAGAAAAACCCAGAGTTAGCGAGTTTAGCTTTGACGAATGGATTAAGTTAGGTGAGTTAACTTCCTCCAATCTTAAGTTGGAGACAAGTAATTTAAAGGTCGGCATTAAAAGTGTTCCCCCTATATGCTTTGATTTTTTCCCAGAGTTTGGTAAAGTAAAGTTGCCTGAATTTTAATCTAATTTAAAGTCAGTGTGTTAAGCATGTAATAAACTTAAACATAGTTTTCCCAGTCCTTTTTTTTTTGTTAAAAGTAGGACCGATGTTTTAATGTGAATTCTATATCAGACTAGGGTGGAAATA
>JAHWFP010056977.1:0-29624 GCA_023313725.1 Lithobius niger
ATTTCATACGAAAAGTTTTTTTACTAGGAAAAAAAAAATTTTCGTATGAAGTTGATAATACAATTTTGAACACTGAAGACAACATTAAAGACCTGGGAGTTTACTTAACTTCGAACCCTAAATCGCCAACCCATTGTAACCAGATCACCTTTAAGGCAAAACGGATGGGCAACATGATTAAATGTTGCTTTAGCTCTGGTGATGTTTTTACATTGGTCAGAGCATATAAAGTCTTACGTTAGACCAATTGTGGAGTATGCGTGTCAAATCTGGTCCCCATACCTTGTCAAAGATATCATGAAAATTGAATCAGTGCAGAGGTCAGTTACAAAAACTCAACGAGGTTGTTACAATTTGTCTTACCAACAACGTCTTAAGTATCTTCACCTCGAGTCCCTTGAATAGAGGCGTCTAATCGCGGACCTATGCGTAACTAACTCTTATTTTGCGTGGGTTACTGACATGAACCCTTCTCGCTTTTTAATGTTTGTGGAAATAATTACTGAAACGTGGCTGAAGCCATCAATTGATGATTATTTAGTCAACATTCCAGGCTATTATTTGATTAGAAATGACCGAATTCATAAAGGGTCAGGAGGTGTTGCCGCCTACATTAAAAATAATATCAAAGCTACTACAATCTTTGCACCAGCAAGCAATGAAGGTGATCTAGAACAACTCTGGCTTAAGATTCAAACTAAAACTATTTCTATTACTTTGGGCATTGTGTATCGTCCACCTAGCCTTCCTGTTTCATCCCTTCAAGTTCTTGACAACTCCCTTTATAACTTCGTTAGCGATATTGATTACGTCATTTTAGTTGGTAACTTTAATATTAATTTAATGAACCCTTCTACCCCATGATACCATGCAATGAAAAGTATTTGTAACATTCACGATCTTACGCAACTGGTAGACCAGCCAACGTATTTTTGCAATGCTAGTGAATCTCTGCTTGACCTTGTAATGATTAGACAAGAAGATAAAATCAAACTCATTGACCAGGCTATCCAACCAGGCATCAGTCACCATAACTTTGTGTACTTCGTTTATGACGTTTTTGTTCCTGAGATTTCTCAAAATACTGTTACAGCCAGGAATTGGAAGAACCTTGACATGAATTTGTTTGAAGTTGATGCAGCTAATGCTCCTTGGTTTTTTTTAGTATGATAAGCCAACCATTGATGACAAAGTTTCTACTCTGAATAGTATTATTACAGAGTTGATGGATGTTCATGTGCCGTATGTAACTTTTAAACCTAAAAAGCCAGCCTCTCCTTGGATTAACAATGATATTCGAGCTCTCATGAAAAAGCGTGATAGAGCAAAATCGTTATTTAATAAAACTAAGAATCCTGTTCATTGGGAAAAATACAAAGTTTTAAGGAATACAGTCAAAAAGACTGTTAGACTCGCTAAGGTCAAAACATTTGATGACCGGATTAACAATGAGAAGAACAGTAAATTGTTGTGGAATCATCTCGGGCAGCTGCAGGTTCATGGAAAAGCTTTAAATAGTCAGGTTACTGATATCAATCCATACACCATTAACAAATATTTTACTGAAAATCAAAATTCTGCTAACTTCGATCCAAATTTGCTTAATAATCAAATATCTTCTTGTCTAAACATTAAACCAAATACAACATTCACTCTTGGCACCATAACTGAGAATGAAGTCGTTGTTATTATTGGCAGCATTACCACTAATGCAAATAGTTTCGACAACATTAATATTAAACTAATTAAGTTATTTCTACCATTTATTGTCCCAGCAATTACCCACATAATTAATTTCTCTATTACCCCTTGCAGTGTACCCTCTATCTGGAAATTAGCAGTTATTAACCCTATTTTAAAAAATGGTAGATCTAAGGATGTTACAAACCTTCGCCCCATTAGCATTTTGCCTTGTTTGTCTAAAGTTCTTGAGCGTGCTGTAGCCAATCAGCTCAAAAGCTACCTTGAAGAATGCAATATTCTTAATTCAAAACAATCTGGTTTTCGTTTCAGACACAGCACAACTACAGCTCTTGTTAAAATTTCTGATGATATTCTTAAGGCAATTGATGACTCCAAATTTACTTCACTTGTGCTTTTGGATTTTGCTAAAGCCTTCGATACTGTTAACCATGCTCTTCTGTTAGCCAAGCTCTGCACCATTGGCCTTTATGCTCTTGCTGTAAAGTGGTTTACATGTTACCTTACTGGTCGCAAACAATGCGTTCATGTACGCAATAATACCTCATCGTTTGTGGATGTTGCGTCTGGAGTTCCTCAAGGATCTATCCTTGGGCCTATTCTTTTTTTTATTTTCATTAATGATCTCCCAGACTGCATCACCAAATGTGATCATCATATGTTTGCCGATAATGTACAGACCGGAAAAAAGTTTTCTCTTGAAAATGCTGCTGTTACACTTTCCGAACTTAATGATGACCTTGGTAACATTACCCACTGGTGAAGTGCAAACGGTCTTTCACTCAATGAAAACAAATGTCAACATATTATTATTGCGTCGCCCCAGTTATTTCAAGCTTGTACTCTTGACGAGCTTTCTCACCACAATTCTGTTGTAATTAACACTATTAAATTGAAAACGTCCCATCATGTAAAAAACCTTGGAGTTATCTTTGACAAGCATTTGTCCTGGGAGGATCATATTAGCACGCAATACCATTCTGCGTTACAAAGGCTTAGATATTTTGCAAGATTCAAGCATTTTCTTAACATTAAAACTAAACGTAATCTCACGGCACAATTAATTATTCCATTACTGGATTATGGTGATTTGATTTATTTCAGTGCTTCAAAAACATTGCTGAACCAAGTTCAGAAAGTCCAGAACGCTTGTGTTCGTTTTATTTTTAATATTAAAAAGTATCAGAGTGTCAGAGAAAACATAAAAAAGCTTAAATGGACTACTATGGAAAACAGAAGAACTTTGCATTCACTTGTGATGGTGTACACGGCGCTTAAATTTAAAGAACCATCCTATTTGTTTGGAGTTTTTAACTCTAATTGCGACTCACAACTATCCTACCAGACTCAGATGCAGTTTCACACCTCCCCGATGTAGAACTAATAAATACCAATCTTCCTTTTTCACTCAAAGTATTAAGTTATGGAACGATCTGCCTGCAGAAATAAAGAACGCCCCTTCTGTTCAAGCTTTCAAAAACCGTATCTATCAACGTTTCTTTAATTCCTGTGGTCGACCCCCCCCCCATTCCCCTCCTCTCTCTTTTGTACACTTTATTTGTTATTTATTTGTTTATGTTTTAATGTATTAGCCTTACATAATTGTATTCTGCTTTTTGCATTTTTGTTTTTTGTTTGTTTGTGATTTTATTTTGTTCTGGGTTAGGTGTAAGATTGGGCCTTCATGCCTAAACAGCGCCCTTTGTAAACACTGGCGATACCATTTTCTTGTTTACTTTTTAATGAATTTTGTTTGTTTGCAATAAAGTTTATTATTATACCAGAGGCTACTGCTATAAACTAACTGCTGCAAAGACTAAATTAGACTGCACTATGCACTTTTTTTGCAAACCGTGTGGTTGGCCCATGGAACTCGTTGCCATCATAGTTGGTGATTGCTAATGACATACAACAGTTCAGGTCGGGTCACCGTAGGTCAGATTTATCTCTCACCTCAAGTATTTTTAACATGTTTAGTATTTAGCGTCTTTTGTTTTGCTTTGTTTGTAACAATAGCATTTTCCGTCCAATACTCAGTAAATTATTTATTTGTTACGTCTTTCTTTTTCTATTTTAATAATTTACGATAGGTGTAGCGTGTCCAATCAGATCCCTTCCTGTATTCCCTTTGCCTGTTATTATTATTAATTTAATTTTTTCATTATCTTTATTAAGACTGACAATTGGTTTTGGCCAAGCTTTAAACTGTGATGCATTTTATACATATATGCATATTTTTTAATTTTATTACATTTTATTATATTGAAGCAACATTGACAATGATACCCGCCACCCCTCCCCCCCCCCCAATTGTCCTTCATGTTTGGCGATGCCATCGGGGACCACTGTGTCCCTGGTAGGTCTAACATTGGTGGTAGGCATTCGTGACCCCAACCCAATACCATATACCCTTCCTTTGCAGCCGAAGCCATTATCTTCGTTTTAAACTTTTAAACTTTCGTAATTTATAATTTTTAGTTTTAACATCGGAAGGCAGTTAGTGACTACCAAGTCATTGCCATTCCGGTTGCATTTGCAACAAACTTAATATATTATTATTATAAGTAGCATTTTTGGGCGTTAAAAAGAACATTTTGCCGGCTCCCAGTCAGGCCGGCTAAAAATGGTTTCTTTTGCTGAAAAAAGTACTATACCTGTCAATTTTAGCATTATTGTCCCAATGGTGCTGTTGGATGCTTGAGACTTGAATTGCCACCTCAGTGTCCCCACCGCGCATGCGCATGAGCATAAGAGTGGCGGCTACGCGGGCTCGTCATCTCTTTGTCTCTCAATTGTGCCAAAAGGTGGCTCGAGAGTGGAGGCTGGTCGGGGCCTAAGGTATAGTACTTTTTTTTAGCAAAAGAAACCATTTTTAGCTGGTCTGGCTGGGGGCCGGCAAAATGTTCTTTCTTTCTGCTGTAAAAGTACTATACCTGTACATTTTAGCAATGACATGCTGACCTCGTCAAATTTGGTTGCGGGCACCTTTTGAGTGAGTTTCCAGGGGTTCTGAGGCGGTTTGTCACCCCCGTGGTGCTCGGAGAGAGGGTTAAGGTTATGGAGGTACTCCCCAAGTGGTGTTGCCATCTGGTGACGGGTTCCACCCCATTGGTTAGGGGAAAAGAGAAGGAGGTGACAGTTACCTGATGGGTAGATCTTCAGACTTCTAACGTTGATGATGGGTGGTTTCAGTGCACACGAGACGGTCGGAAGAAGTGTTCCAGATTTATTGGTTGAGAGATTGTTCATTTAAGGGTTGAGAGATTGTTCATCTAAGGGTGAATTAAGTTGGTTGCAGGTACAGGGGTCCATGAAAACACATTGTTTTTTGTTTTTTTTAAATATATATTTTTTTTTTGGTGTGGCTTTTCGAAAGGTACAGGACGAAGATTGAGTGAATCCGGCTACTTCCCCGTTTATTGGTTGGAGGGGTGTGGAAGGGAGCGTAGGTCCATGCAGTAGTGTCTAGCCTTGGATCTGCACGGGACGCACGGAATGTCGGAGGATGGGTTATCGGAAAGGGCGACCATGTCGTGGTGTAGGGCAGCAGATTGGACGGAGTTATCGTATTGCCATAAGGAGTATGCCAGGAGGTTGTGGGGTGCTGAAGTTGTTTTGATGGCATTCCACGTCTCAGCGATGTTCGATAGATGAAGCTGCGAGATGGAATCTGGGTCTTGTTGTGATGGGGCTTCTAGAGAGAGGCTTGAATCGAAGATTTCCATCTGCCGTGATGGGAAAGTTATAGGCTTCAAACGTGGATCGTGGGGCGTTGTTAGCAAAGCAGAGTGTAGAAGACGGCAGGGTCGAGAGTAGGGACGGTGTAATTTGTGTAGGTTTTCAATCGGATGTAAGAGCCAGGGAAAAAGGGTTGTTGGGGGGGGGGGGGGGTTGAGACAAGTATGAAGGAGAGGTGGTATGGGTTTACCGAGTATGGAGTCTGGAAGCACATTGTCAGTTAATTTCTTGAATTGTGCTGCATTCTGGGCTTTTAGATCCTTCACTTCATCTGATAGTTTGCTATTGTGGTGTGTTGTTGAAAGAGTACGTCCTGTAAGTGGAGAATGTAGGGCTTGACTTTGTGAACGTTCTTGTCGTATTGTTGGTGAGCACGAACGTTAAGATGTAGTTTGTGACGAAGCGTCAGAAAGATTTTTTCGTAGTCGACCACGACAATGTCATCGTTGACGAGACCGTAGAGAGATTTCGGTTCCCGTAGAGGGTTAGTTGGCACAGTAACTTGAGGCACTGGAGAGTTGGATTCAATTGAAGGGGTGGTTGAATCTAACCTGAGGGATGTTGCTTCCTCCTCCGAATTCCCATGGTGTGTAGGGAAGAGGGTGGCAGGAGTCACATAGGCTTGTAACAATGGGCAACTTCATCTTGAACAAATTCGATGATTGGGGACGAGGGAGGCTCTTCTATGATTGTGGGTTAGGTGGAACCCCTTCGGGGTTTCTGAAGGCTGGTCGGCCAAAGAAGAGTAAATTGAAAGAACACTGTCCGGTGTTTCGATGGATTCCGTTGTTTTTGTCCATGATTGCTGGGAGAGAGGCTTGTTGGCACCTGAACAGGGTTGGAACCCACCCGAAGTTGGGAGAACTGCAATTTTGGTAGATGCGGGAGATTATTGTGAGGAGAGGGATTCTTCTTGTAGTTTCTTGAACTTGAGCTTTTGACTGATAGCTTGGCGTTTGCATGTTTGACGTGATGCAATTTCGCGCCATGTGGAGAGGGGTATGGTTACACAGATGGGGCACGGGTTTTTGTACTATACGCACTTCCTATGATATTGACAAACAGTTTTGTGCGGGTCAATCCGTAGGGGGCGTAGTTAAGAAGGCCCGCACAATGGCATTTATTAGGGTCGTCAATTAACGGAGCTCGGCTGAAGTAAATATCCACTTCGTCATTGATGTTCTTCAGTTTCTTCGTTTTCACCATGGTTGTGAAAAAGGTGCGGTGACGTGGATGAACAATGTGGAAAACACGGCTTTGTAGGGTGCTAGGTAGCATGGACGCAGCAGAAAGGGATGCGAGGATTGAGGCGGGAAGTGGCCGGAAGTGAAAGGCGGAAGCCGCCTCCTGAAGGGGGCGTGAGCGCCCCTGGCAACAAAGAACATCATCGTATAGGACGTGAAGGAGAGCAGGGATGTCCGAAGGCCCGGGGAGATGCATCGTAAGAAAGCGGCCGAAGGGCGAGGGGTTAGGAGTGTAAAGCAACAGGTGTAGCAGTTTCCGGGTTGGCAGCAATGACGAAGTGAGGAGGAACTAATGGTGGAGTGCGTATCTCAGCCTGAAGAGGAGAATACGAAGGGTGCATTCATTTACGAAGGGAGCTACGGAAAACGTAGCTGGAAGGAAAGGTCTGTCGGTAGCGGCAGCGGGGACTCGGCGGTAGCCGAGGCCGACGGAAGGAGAGGGAGAGCCGTCATTGAAGCCGGGCTTTGGTTGCGGCAACTGTCTTCGGATTGAATCCCAATTCCGTACGAAGGGCAGGGAACCGTGGAACCAGGAGGAGTGTAGAAGCGTTAGAGATCAACAACCAGAAGACAGAGGTGTCAGTGGTAGTGGTTACAAAAGCCCCGTCAATTTCAGGAAAGGGCCGAAAGCTGCGGGGCATCCTTACAGTTTTCATAGCAGGTTGCTGGGAATGGAGAACGGAAAGTCCGTAGTCTTCCCCGAAGAAAAGGCGGCGAGGAGGCCCCGTGCCTTGCATGAGTGTTGTGGTTACCGAGACTTGAAGGGCCGAAAGGGAACCCAGGTGGTGTAGTAGATGCAAGGATGGAGTGAAACAACTGGCGGTTGAGAAAAACTTGATGAAATAGTCCGTCGTCCTTCTGGAAAAGGCCGAGGCGGACGGGCTCGTATGCTTCCAGGAGCCGAAGGCGTGTGGCCAGTTGCGATGGGGCACAATGCATTCCCGAAAGAGGCGGACGACCTCGTTATTGGAACCGACCTAACGAAGAAGGGAGGCGGAAGCTGAAGGCGAGTATGAAGGCCGTGAAGCACCATCCAGTTTTAAAGGAAGGCGAAGGAGGAGTCAGTGGTATGTTCGAAAAGTTGGATGTGAAGGAACCCAGCGATCCCCTTGGCGGTTGATCTTGGGAGCGTGATGTTTCGGACAGGGCTGGTCAGCCCGATGGGGCGACCGAAGGCAAAACGGGGAAGCGATGCCGATTCAGACGGAGCAAAGTTGTTGTTGTTCCTAAGAAGCATGTGCGTGCCTGAACAACCGAAGAGCAAGGGATAGGTGGTTAATCCCAGAACAAGGAGGATTGGTTCCGGGAACACAGGGAGAGGGCCACGTTGTATTCGAATCCAAAGAAGGCGATCAGATCGGAAGACGTATTCGAAGGAGGGGCGGACCCGAGAGCAGTGTTGAGTTCAGGTCCAACGAAGGGCGGGCGGGCCAGCCAGGGAGCGACCGAAAGGCGGGGCCAGTTCGGAAGGTGGGTCGGTCCCGGGAAAAGCACGGGAAGGGAGCCATGACATTTTCCAGTTTCAACAAAGGGTGAGCAGCCTGGTGAGTGGCGACCGAAGGGCGGGAACCAAATTCGGAAGGTGGGTCGGACCCAGGAGACCACGGGAAGGGCGCCACGGTGATTGTAGTTCAAACGAAGAACGGCAGCCAAACTCAGGAACGACTGAAGGGCTGGCAGCTGTCTCAGAGGCGGATCGGCGCGGGCGGTGACCTGGGTCAGGTGAAGGAGAGCGCTTGGGCAAGGAATGACCGAATGGCAGGGAGCCAACTCGGAGGGTGGATCGGACCTGGGAACATACGGGAAGGGAGCCACGATGTCTTCAGTACCCATAAGGGCGAACAGCTTAACCATGAAGCAAAAACAAGAAATGTGTTGGATCCGAGCATGGGAAGGGAGCCAGGTTGTCTTCAGTACCAAAGAAATGCAGCGGTGTGACCAAGAAGTGACCGTAAAGCGAAGGCCTAAACGGAAGGTGAGGCGGACCCGGGAATGCACGGGAAGGGAGCCACGGTGACTTCAGTGTCAGTAGAGGGCGAGCGGCTGACTAAGGAGCGAGCGAATGGCGCAAAGCCAAAACGGAAGGTGGTTCGGACCCGTGAAAGCACGGGAAGGGAGCCACAGTGACTTCAGTACCGGTAAGGACGAGCGGCTGAGAAAGGAGCGACCGAATGGTGTAAAGCCAATTCGGAAGGTGGGTCGAACCTGTGAAAGGACAGGAAGGGAGCCACGATGTCTTCAGTACCAGCGAAGGGCGAGCAGCTTGACCAAGGGCAACCGAAAGGCGAGAAGCCAATTCGCAAGATGGAACGGTCCCGGGAATGCACGGGAAGGGAGCCACAGTGTCTACGGTACCCCAGGGTTGGAAGGCGAAGGGAACTTGATATGCGGACGAAAGACGAGGTACTAACAGAACGAGCAGCCGTCCAGGACGACGGCTTGAGACAAAGAGATGATGAGCCCGCGTAGCCGCCACTCTTATAGGGAGGACCGCGCATGCGCATGCATGGTGGGGGACACTGAAGCAGTACTTCAAGTCTCAAGCATTCAACAGCATCATTGGGACAATAATGCTAAAATTGAGAGGTATAGTACTTTTACAGCACAAAGCACAAGTGATTTGAAAATCACAACTCGAAAGTGAATGAGTTCGTGCAAGAGTGAAATAGACTGGGGTGAGTTTTGTTCTGTAGAACCCCTCTATATGGACATGTTTAGTCAGGGACCAATAGTTCAGAGACGGCGCTTGGAGAGCTCCACCAGTTCTACGCGCGACTTTTTTTGCACTCCACGGCTAAGGCACTATGGGTCCATACATAATACAACAGTAATACAGGCTATGGTCTGAAGGACCCCATTAAGATAAATGTTAACTAAAACCCGATATGATAATGTTAAAACCCTCTCGGGTTACCCATCCACACACATGGGCCTACCGGGGGATTAAGTTGACATTTCGTTTAAATTAAAATCAATTAAAGTTTTTAGTTCACCTTCATCGCCATTGTAATATAGGCTTAAAGGTATATTACTAATTATGCCTGGTGCCTTAGTCTATGATAATTGACGATGCCATGAAACACTAGTTTTAATTTTGACTTGTTAATTCATCAATGTCTTTTTCTATCTGCTTTAAAATAAGCCTTCTGTACTTTGATTGTGTTGCGTCCTTCAACAATCCTTTTTAATACATTCTCTCTCATTTCCATTGTGTCCCGCCTTACTGTTGTTTCCTCACTACCCCCCTTATAACGTTTCTTCATCCTTTCTTCCCTACTCTCTCTCTCGCTCATCCCTCCTACCAAAAGTCGTTGTTTTTGCTAGATCTCTACACGGAAAATGGCGATGCCATTTTGTTCAGGCCCACACGCCTACTTCTGACTTGTAACATTCCTGTTACAAATAACCAGGTTATATCGACTGTGCAGACAGTTGATAATAAGTGCACAATTCACTTTACCTAAGGGATTGATTGTATACGCTATAGGAATAGCGATGTTAATATTCGCCTTTTTAAACCAAGAACGAGATGCGATAAAATCATACCAAATGAAGGAAACAAGGTTGAGATCCGTACAAGAGCAATGAGGAAGATGTGTGTAGCCCTGTACAATCCCAACTCTATCATGACAAATAAATATGTGGACAAACTCTAATGTGAGATTTGTCATTGAAGGACCTTCTGCCATCATACTTAGCTCACGACACAGCGTCTTTGGGTGGAGAGTGTCACAGCTATAAAAACATCATAGGCACGCGAATTCGGTACCATACTTTCCGACCGTGAACACACTTGATAGCGACGCACTTGAGACTTCTCAAGTCGTCTTATGTCATCCCCTCTTTCCAATCGACCGAAAAGCCAACGGCCGAAGAACTATCTGAATTGGAACTTTCTGGTTCGAATTTTCTGAAGTCAACAAGTAGTTACAATAATGTTAAGGTTCCCACATTTTGCGTAGCGAAGCCCAGGTGCCAAATGTTCTCATTGCTGAAATTCAACATTCACAAACGGAGATGGGTCAAGTTCTCCACAAATTGGAAGCGACGGGGCATAGGTGTATGTGGGTGTGCATGTGCAACAATTCCTTTCGGCAAATGGAACAGTCCAATGCTGAACACCCCCGCGCACATCTGAACATAACTCAATTCAGAATTCGGCCATTAAAGGTTAAAGAATATTGCATGCGCTATTTTATAAGACGCTAGTCTGCCCGAAGTTTTCTGGGGACATGCCAGCCTGGAAGCTATTATAATCCACAATGAAATTTGCACCCAGGCCATTCCAGGTGATGTGTGACCGTACCAGTTGTGGACAGACGAGTTCCGGATGCCAGGAAGATGATAATTTTGGGTGGCTTGTTTATGTATATGTACATTCTATACAGCAACCCACCAAATGCGCACCTCCTGTATCTCCAAGACTATATCTTGGATATGACAAGGATCGGCATAGCTCCTAATTGTTTCACTTCCTGACAGGAGAGATAACTGTATCAACCGACATCACCTTCCTAGAGGAACGAAACGTTACAGACTACTTTTGTCACGATACCTATGGACTTGAAAGTGGTACTTTGATGTTGTTAGACACTTCTGCCTGAACAGACCAGACCTCTATCATTTTGTATATGTTTCTCCATCGGGAATGTTCCCAAAAGCGTTTCTACTTATTTGGATTGAACTAGTTGGACTCCTTCCTCTATTTCCTCAAATTTGATGCCAAGGAAGTACTTTATCTTCCCGATAGCATGATAGTCGAAGCTCCTCCCTGTCTTTCAACATTTGAATTCCACACTCGTCTTTTGAAATTATCGTGTAGTCATCAACTAACACACACATCACATCCGTATTTTCTTTTCTTGGGGCAAATACATGCAAGGGTGAAGTGTGCTATGGTTTAAGCCTTCTTGAATGAACTTCCATTTCATGGTGTCATTCCAGCAACATCCTGACTGTTTTATCCGTGCAACCTCTTTCCAAATTTGCACACTTTGTCTTCATCTCCTTCAGTGATAAAGCCTTCCAGCTGCTTCATGTAGATTTCCTCCGGTAATTCACTATTCAAGTAGACTGTCTTAATGTCCAACTGATGGATGAACCAATCCTTTGCAGATGCAACTGCTACTATCATTCATCCAGTGTTTAAACTAGCAGTTGGTACATATGTGATGGTGAAATCGACTCCATATTTTTGCGAAAAACCCTGCGCAACGAGTCTCGCTTTATACCGGTCAACCAAGTTTTTTGGCCGTTGGCTTTATTTTAAAAATCCATTTACGCCCAATTGTTTTACTGTTTGGAGGAAGTCATTTCAAAGTCTATGCTCGATGAGTGAGTTGAATTCTTCATGTGCAGCTTTCTTCCACTGCTCTGATTGGTGTCCAGACATTGCCTCTTTAAAACTTGTCCGTTCGTGAACATAAACCGCTAATGTAATATCAAGTAGTTTTTGCACTTTCCTCGTACCGTCTTCACTTTCTTCACGAGTCAATATTCTTGCATAGAAAACTTCAACATAAAAAAAACTCTTCAGAATTACACGACTCATCTCGTCTGTGTCTTCCTCTGCTGCATATTTCTCGAGGATCTCTGTAGCTGGATCAGTCACTTTAATTCACAGTATTTTCAGTGCTTCACTTGTGCTTTCCTCTTCCCCCACTATTGACTCTTGCTTTAAGAGTCATTACGTTGATTCACTCAATAAACCTTCAGTGGATCTACTTGTACTGTATAACGTTGTGGCGATTTGGCACATCTTCTATTTGCCTTCTCTTCAGTTACAGCTGAAAAAATGTTGCAATGGGCATAGGTTATCTCTGCTTCTTTGTATACTTAATAACTGCACACCACTATCATGATGTACAGTACATTTATATTTTTTGAAGGAGACAAGATACTATGCTTTTTGTAGTATCCCCCCGGATACGATTGTTTTGATACTAGGCACTTGGTAAACCTTGGGGAAATCGATAATTTTCCCTTTCATCTCTATTAACACAGTTCCTACCCCTGTCACAAGTGCTAGGGAATCGTCGACTGCTAGAGCATATCTAATCTTCATAGCTTTAAAACTGGTAAAGTCCTGCCTATTGCTAGACATCACTACTGAGACACCTGAATCTATTATCCATTCATTGTGGATTCCCAAGTTTTTTCTTGATGATTCATTCCATCACTACCTTGGCTATCCTGACCCACATATTTACATTGCATTGTCAGCGCTTCTCTTCTTGCAGTCTTGTAACGACTCACTGTCACTAGATTTGCTTGTATTTGTTCGCCGCAGCAAACAATCTCGAGCATAATGGCCTCTTTTGCTACAAGTGTAACACTTGACACTTGTTTTGCTTTTAGCCTATTATGAATACTATTAATGATGAATTTCTTTTGCTTTACAACAAATGTTCGTTGATCCCCGTCGTCCCATTACATTGGTTATGTCCCGTCTGGAACTCTGATGTTCGTCTTCCAATAGGAAAGGCTCAATGTAGTTGGGATTATAATAATTCTATCAGAAGAGTCAGTCAACCGAAAGACATTATTGTATTCTGTAGGTAATCAACACAACATCAACAGAGCAACAAATTAATTGGATATCACTGGGCACTGTGTCATCTTTGCCACTCTCACTACGTCACGTATTTATGATAGATACTCGGATACTCCAATAGCTTCTCAGTATGCTTCATTTTGCTGCTGATTAAGTCATTGAACGCAGTTATTTTCTGCATGCTTACAACTGCAACATATTTATCTCTCAAAGCATCCCATAGTTTTTTCGGCTCTACTATATGTCTCTGTGATTACGTTGTACAGACTGTTGCATGATAAATAGCACAGAAGCACTTAGTATTCTCTTCTTCATACTTTGGCACACTGGGGTCTCCAGCTGCAGGTTTTGTCACAGAGCCATTGGAAACTTCCATAAACCCTTTTCTTTCTGCACAAGTTCCGTCTAGAATGACCAGTCAAAATAGTTGTGTCCATTAAATCTTTCGATTCCGTACGCGTGGGTGTTGTTTACTTCGCTTCGTTCCGCCATTTTTACCAACTTCTGGTTTCAGATTTTCCCAGCAGCTTCGCGTCAGTCTCACAATAAAACAGTTGCTTTCACTTCTGACTGAAATTGGTTGTATAATCGTATACTATTGTCCAAACATGGTGGAAATATCCGACAACGTTATTTATTCTCCCCTCAGTTGATAAAAACTGATCATTGATACTAAGCTTGAATATCGGTCTGGGAAAACAAGATGGCGGTTCATGTAAACACGACTGGCACTTCGAAAGCAAATTAAAATATAAAAGCCATTTGCAATCATTCCCCCAAACAATCTACTCCCTGTCATAGGAATAGTTTCGTTACTCCAAAAATGTATAGATAGCGAGGGACTCATAACCTTCTGATGAGCAAGTGCAGAGTAGTATCAGAATATTTTGCAGTATGTACGACTGAGTAACTAGCAATAGAAAAAAATAGAGCGGGAAAGGATTACTGGCTTACCTTGGTATCTGGCGATGCTGTAGCATGGGAGCGACCATCTGTTGAATGACTGCAAATCCACAACATTTCTTCAGCACATGAGATTGCAAGTCTTTGACCTTCTTTCAACCATCGTCTGGGTTACGAATCGGAGCACTTTTACCGTTGACCGGCTGCCATGCTTGCTTGGACAAGACGAGACAAAGTTCATTACGTGGCGTTACACTTAAGTATTGTTACGGCCGACAATAACTTCTTCTCATCAAGCCAGGAACGTGACATAAATGTGTTACGAAAGATGGCGCGAACCATTTTGGCGGTTCGTGCCCAGACTGCAAAGGAGTGAGGCACGATATTGTTGCGACACGTGCAGTGTGTTGTCGTGCCGCTCTTGGTAAACAAGATGTCGTCGTGTCAAGACGTGTGCTTCAAGAGTGGGTGTTTTTAGGCTAGTCTACTAGATAGGGAAAGTTTTATGCAGGGACCAAAACTGAATTCTAGCGATGGATTAGTGACTCCCGGAGGCAACCAACTACAAATGATCGGCACCCGGCCGTGTATAGCGAGTGACGCAACCGCTGGAGTTGGAGAAGACGTCTTGTGACCGGCGTTGGAAGACGGGACGACGATTTGAATTCCAAGACCACTGGAATACTTTGCGAAGGTAAATAAATCTGCAATTGCAGTTGAGATTTATCCTTTCAAATGGTTATGGGCCTAGTTACCGCAAGAATTCAAGGCGAATTTGAGTCCCATCTAACCCAAAACGTCGGCGGGCGGCATTAGAACGAAGGTATAGGAAAGACAGGGAATCCCGTGGCCGCCATCTTGTTTGTTTTGGAAGCCGAGACGGACCAAAAAAAAAAAGGCGAAACGATTGAAGTGGAACGGGAAGAGAGCATCCAGAGTAATTACAAGAAGCGTAATTAAAAGTTAAAAGTAATTATATTTTTATTAGAAATTGATCACGTTGGCATTTCTAACGGGTAAAAATATGTACGTTTTATTTTAACTGCATCCGTAGATCGTCGATCGCAAGTTTTTTTTTCAAGGTCGAGCGTGCGTAAGCTTGAATGGCACTGACGGAGGATATAAACAACTTGCACGCCTTCGGCATCGAAAGGCTAAATAAACGGAATTATTATGCCTGGGCTACTTCAGTTAAATTGGTTTTACATCACAAAGACTTCTGGAAATATGTCGATGGATCGGCAATAAAACCAGCGGATGAAAACCCACAACGAAGGGAATATGAAGGAGGTCTGGCAAAGTGTATGCTCACGTTAATGCTAACGATGTCACAGAATTTGCAGACAACGTACGTTCATGTTAGTGACCCTAAAGAACTGTGGGATACCCTGAAGGAAAGGTTTGCCGAAGGGACAAGGCTACGTAAATTGTTTGCATTCCGTGAGTTAATTCAGTGCCGGATGAAGAAAAACGAGGATATTTAACGCATATCTTCAACGAATGAGAACACTAGTGCAAGTGGCTAAAAGCGTTGATTGCTTAGGTCTGACTGAGGAGTTTGTAGCACTGATCATGCTTGGTAACCTACCAAGGCCATTTGATAAAGTTCTTCTGAAAACGGACTCATTCAGAGACGAAAACTACATGCCTAGAAATGTGGAGAGTTTTCTACGGGAAGAAGTACATAAGGGTGCTACGTTGACTGAGGAGAAGAATGGGGATGACACACGGTCATTATTTATCAAAACTCGGCGAAGTCCAAACTTCATAGACAAGAGAGGCAAGAAAAGAGCCAAGCCGAAGCACAAGGTCAAGTGTTCCTGCCAAAAAGAGGGCCATTTTGCAAGAGAATGTCGGAGAAGGCAGTCCAAGCAAGATTCGACATTGGAAGACGAATCATCCTCGAAGGTGGAACATGCCAAGTCAATGTGGTTCAGGATTCCCACGTTGGCGCGACTGAAAAATAGCAGAAACCAAAGCAAGCTCGAGAAGAAGGGGAAGTCGAAGCAGAGTGGTAAATCGTTCATGGAAACAGTTAAGGAAAACCAGTGTCGACGTGTACCACCCAAGCCAATAGTGGGGGAAGGTAAACAGTCAATAAGGAGGACTGATCCCACCACCAACACTTTCGTCAGGTACCATGAGCGTTTGGAAGAACGTGTACAAACTGCGATTGACTGTGGGAAGAGATTGGCTCGAGGTGGTGAAACAAATTCAAGAGCTTTGGGAAAAGTTTTGGAACTGGCGTTCAGAAGTCGTGGTATGGATACCACGCAACCAGTCATGGTGGACCATGAAGAGGTGCCAAGAAGTGAGAATGCCGTAACGCAGCCCGAGGATAATGTACCTGTTTACCACAAAGCAAAGGTAGCGATAGTGGGGGAAAGCCGCTTCATCTACAGAGACGAGTAGAGCACCCGATTCAGAAGTTGCAGACGTGCAACAGTTTTCCGAAGGCAAGAAGGCAAAAGATGAACAAGTCATCGCCACTGCGAAGACGAGTGGTATGCCGTGAAACCAGACAGACATTGTAAAAGTACAACATAAACCTTAGTTGTCGCCTAGGTCGGCGAAGAAGCAAAAAGAGCTCTTGCGGAAGCACAGCGAGCAGTGCAACAAGAAACCAAGAGCGAAGGTGCAAGGAAGATTGCATCGCAGAGTGAACCATCTCCAAGGCGAAAGACTTCGCAGAGAGGTACAACCTTTTGACCATCGAGTGGGTCAAGGACGTAGACGGAAACCCGATGCCACATGTTGACCACAGCGGGTACATGATGCGCGGGGCAAAGGCCCCTCCGGACAAGCAGAGGGAGATGTCTCTGCAAGATAAGGAGCTTTTCGAAGAAGTCAAGCTAATGAAGAGGTCGACAAGCTACTGTCCGGGACAGAAGTCGACGAGACCTCCAGGAAGTGTCTGTCTCAGAGGTGAGGCAGACCACTCACTAGGAAGTGAGACCCCACTCAGGTTTTGCAGCCTGGCCACGAGTGGGGGTTATGTTAGGAAAAATGGCGCGAACCATTTTGGTGGTTCGTGCCCAGACTGCAAAGGAGTGAGGCACGACATTGTTGCGACACGTGCAGTGTGTTGTCGTGCCGCTCTCGGTAAACAAGATGTCGTCGTGTCAAGTCGTGTGCTTCAAGAGTGGGTGTTTATAGGCTAGTCTACTAGATAGGGAAAGTTTTAGGCAGGGACTAAAATTGACTTCTAGCGATGGATTAGTGACTCCCGGAGGCAACCAACTACAAATGATCGACACCCGGCCGTATACAGCGTGTGAAGCAACCGCTGGAGTTGGGGAAGACGTCTTGTGACCGCCGTTGGAAGACGGGACGACGATTTGAATTCCAAGACCACTGGAATACTTTGCGAAGGTAAATAAATCTGCAATGGCAGTCGAGATTTATCCTTTCAAAATGCCGCGTCTCACAACAAGGTGAGCGTTGTCAGCAACCCAGTGGTGGCAGATCCCCAGCAGTTGAGTTTTTTTGTAAACACAAACTTGGTATTGTTATTTTGGTTTTCAGGAGTTAAATAAACAAACCAAATAAATCAAGTATCTCAGTATCTCACTGTACACCTGCAAACTTTCAGTGGCAACTTGCGGCACCCTTCATCAGGCATGAATGTTGAGTCCTACACGCTCCAACGAACTTCTGACACAAACATGTTGAAATGTACGTGACATCTCGGTGGGCATCAAGCTCACTATACTCACTATACTGTCATTAGTGCTGCACTCGTTTTGAATTCTAGAATTGAGCATCGCTCACCATTGGTTGTCAAGCTGAGTAGCTAATTTAGGCATGACCAACTGCAAAACTTGAACATAAGCTGGCTCTTGAACATTCATGCGTTTTGCACTCCCTTGCCTCTAAAATGCTGGATGGCCACTGCCTCCAGGGCACAGAGGTGTGCCTCACCGCGGGAGTCTGATCTCCGCAAAATCTTGGAATCTTTACACTGTATTTAAGGTTTAGCTTTCGGTAAAACCGGGTAACAGTTTGTCACCGTGGTATATGAAAAAAATAATTAAAAAAATAGACAATGAACACACGCTACGACCAAGGAGAACAGAATGTTCACATTAAATTTTGAGGACTCCTGTCATCTGCTTTAGAATCTGCTACAGGATAATGAAGAGAATATACCTTCATAATTTTATAACATTAACCAATGGGAAGCCAATAAACAACAGCCACCAGCCAATCACACCTCCTTAACACTGATTAAACGACCACACGGCATTTTATCAGATTAAATCGTTAGCCTCATCCCTCCATCTTGAATTGCCGTTCGACTCGTTTTGTATCCTGGATTACGCCGCATAAAGAAAGTAATAAAGAACTGCATTTGGTAAGTCAAAACCAATTGCTAAACGTATACGACGTACCCGATAGTCAAGTGACAATTATTTAATGTCTCGGCGATGTACGTTTAATCTTTGGTTACCATAGTAACAGAAATCAGCTTTTTGCCGAAGGGTGTTAAGCCGGTCTGGTTAGGCCTACCGCCGCTATGAGAAGCTTGGCGAACCAGGCAACCCCAGTACCGTAATAATATACATACGGTACTTGAATATCGGAAATAGTGGGAAATAAATTAATAAAAATTGTCGTAAAACTTGGTATTACGGAATATTCTATTTTAAATCTATGAACACTTTGATTAAAAATAAAACACGTATTTACTTTCCTTGAAGCGCTCTGGCAGTTGTCTGCTTTCACGGCGAGTTACTTTCGGTTTCGGTTAAGTTTGTGATAGATTGTTGGGGAAGCAAAACTACAGTATTCATGGAGACGACAGTAGAAAATAGCATTCCTACAGATACTAAACGAACCATTGAGTGCATGTGGCAACAAATTGTACGCTTTCATCATTTCGTGCAAACAGGAATTGTTAATTCAAGCGAGAAACCACTGCAATACAACTAGGCCATGATATGCACGTTGAATTTTAGTCTTCTGTACAGCCGTACTGGCTGAGAAGACTATTGCTACGACTTTGTCCGTCCGTCGCTTTTTTCAACTTCGCAACGGTACCAGAAATTGACGACCACTGTTTACAACGTTCGATTCAGTGTCAAAAGTTAGTTAAATAACATGGCAAATTAAAACATCGTTGCCTCCTTATAGTTAATAGACTTCTTCGACGTAACGAAATTAAATAATAACATTTCATCATCGAATTGAAATCCTAAAGATTTGTGTTAACGCAGCCGTAAAAACAAAAACATTTTAGCTTCGTTTAAAAGAGTCTTGTCGCATTGTTGCATGAATGAATAGGCCAGGGAGCTTGGATTATACGTAATTTTGATAGGGTGGCCCCACTCAGTTGAACGCGTCTGAGCTATAGCACAGCTATTTCTCGTCGTAAGGTATACAGGAGCGAGATTCAGTTAGTGACGTTTTTGCTCCCAAACCAAACCTCGAAGCAGACGACGCTTGGTTTTTCGAAACTAACAAAAAGGTTTGTTTTAACTAGACAGTAGTTTTTAACGAAATTAATGACTAATTATGAAATATCTGATCGCTCAATCTTTATTGAACGTTAATTTACACATTATTAAAACAAAACGATGAATTCTTACTAGATAACCCGAGACAAGAGTAGCTGACGTAGTTGCGTTGAATTGTGTTGAAACCAAAACAATGGCATGCGATTACAATGGTCGCTTGTGACGGTGCTCTCCTTCTGATAACAAACGTTGCGATTGTCGATTGTACTGGTAGGTTATTGCACTTTAAAACAATTTAAGCAATTGGAGTGGTCCGGCTTACGTTTGATGTTGCGTACTCGTTCGTTTGTTAGTCTAATTTTGTGTCGATTCATCGGAAAAATCAAAAGCCAATGAGATGCAAGAATCGGTAAAATGGCGCGAAAAATGGGAGCAGAAACGTCAGACACGTTTGAAGTATGCAAAGCAGCTCCCAAAATCTCGCACGGTTTCTCGCGGTAAAGCGTCATAATAAGTGGGTATCAAAGCTACGTATAATCCAAGCTTCCTGGAATAGGCTTACAATCGAACCAAATTCTCCATTAGGCATATCTCCTACTTACGAAACTAAATTGCCGTTAAAAAAATTAGGCCTAAAAAATGAAAATTAAGTCTAAAATTACGTTACCATGGCAACGTCAATAGTTGCTACGAGTTGCTGCTGCAGCGTTTCTCCTGTCCCTTCCCTACTACCACTGATCTATATAGGCTACGTTGCGCATTAAGTTGTAACACTAACTGTGTGCGCGGAGGCATACCGTGTTGCAAAAATGAATAGGCTGCAGCTGTATACAATCCAAATCTCCGTTAGTTGCTACTTACGAAATTAAAGTTGTAAATTAGGCCTAAACACTGACAATTATGCCTAAAACGTAAAATAAGCTTAAAAGCTAACACATTTGTAACGGGCAATTCTGATGGTTACTGTTTTTAGATTATATAATAGAGATAGCTGTTGCAATGCGTGATAGAGAAGTGTGCCTCACTATTGGTAGTGGCAGAACTGTACAGAAGACTACTCACTAGGTAGTCGCTGTAGCCGCTTGTTTATTTTAAAGTTGATGTTTATGGGAGACGGTATATTATCGTTTCAAATATAACTCGAGCGTAGTTTAAGTATTGATAAATTTTCTCAACCACTCATTACATTCTCGCGCAAGCGCTCGGTATTTTTCAGCTTCGGAATGTAACTCTTGATTGAGAAAATTTATCGATAAAAAACTACGCTCTCGTTATATTATTACTGAAAAAACTACATTTCACTAGATGGAGTGTGGATTTTGAAATGAGCGCTGTTCCGTTGCACCACTACGTCGAGCGTCCGATCTGGATTGCCTGCTGTTTATCCAAGGCAGCTCCAAGCTTGGAGCGGAGTCATCGAAAATTAAATGTGAACATTGTGTTCTCCTTGGTGGTACTGTGTGTTCTTCGTTTTTAAAATTATGTTTAGCTTCCACTGAGTGGCAGGCAATAGCATTCTTCTTGACTTTTTGGTTGGAAGTAGCTTGTAGAATGTAGATGCTAACCAATTCTTTGGCAAATTCCAAACTACATTGGTGAGACCAAGCGTACAATTTGAAAAAGAATCCGTAAGCATCTACAAGCCAATTCCAACCAAAAAATCAAGAAGAATACTAGTGCCTACCACTCAGTGAAAGCTAAACATCGGATCCAGTAGAAAGATTCCAAGGTTATGCTGAGATCAGACTCCCACGGTGAGGCATACCTCCATGCCCTAGAGTGAGTCCATCCAGCATTTTAGAGGCAAGGAAGTGCAACTCACGAACGTTCAAGAGCCAGCTTATGTTCAAATTTTGCAGTTGGTCACTCCTAAATTAGCTGCTCAGTTTGACAACCAATGGCGAGCAATGCTCAATTCTTGACTTCAAAAAGAGTGCAGCACTAGTGACAGTGAGCTTGATGCCCACTGAGATATCACATACATTACAAAATGTCTGTGTCAGAAGTTCGTTGGAGCGTGCAAGACTCAGTGTTTCATGCCTGATGAAGGTGGCTACAAGTTGCCACTGAAAGTTTGCAGGTGTACAGTGAGATACTTGTTTTATTTGGTTTAAGCCTCTTAGTTATTGTTTCACGGTGAGTAAAGAATGTGCTCATCAAGTAGTAAACAATTATTCATCAAACTATGAGCGTCACGAAGCCAAACTTGAACTCTGTTAATATTATTTTTTTTTATTATTTTGCCACTTTTTTAGGCCTTTGAAAGCACCCTTGATCAAAGTTAATTTTAAAAATATATTTTGTAGAATAATATTGAAAATGACAAATCTTTTACCCCGGGCCTAGGTACGATACACTTACACATATCCCCCCTTCCTGGGGCCTGGATACAAGACGTGAAATCCACAGCATTGGCCGTTACCAACATGGAGCCCAAGTCGTCATCGCAATACATTAAAAAATACACAATAATCAACGTGACTGAAAAATAAAACTCATAAGCTGGAAAGAATCTAACGATTAGATCACAACGACAGTTTAGATTTAACAAAAATGTAAAAACTATTATGTTTTTAACATCGATTTTGTATGTAGAGCTACCACAATTATTATTTTTTTTTTTGCACATCGGGATCAATACTAACCGATAACTGATAACATTCAATAAATTGTATTTTTATTACACGTTAGGATAAGCCCCATTCAGCAAACTACAAACTTAAACAAAACTTAAACAAAACATTCTAAACCAGAACAAAGGGGCTTAAATGAAATACTACTTTCTTAAAACTGTAACAAAAACACCAACGCTGCCCAAAAGTGTTAGACCAAAGTAGCCCAATTTCGAACTTCTTCACAATATTGGCTGCACGTTAGCGGACGAGCTGATCACAAGAATTCAGCAAGCAGTGGTTTAAACTGTTCTCGTTCGTCATGTAGTCTGCCTAAACTTAAAGAACACTTAATACATTTAAGAGGACGTACCAAACGTTTGGATTTCAAACTTCAGTAACAGAAAATTCTTTCTACCCATTAATTAAACTTAGCATTCGTAGCCCAATATCTCTATTATTAGTTTCTCAGAAGTTTTTGAAAAACTAATTAATGACTGCCTAACTAACATTTCTCCAACTTACAAGTGTACTTGGTCGCTTTGATGCTAGACTCCGGTTAATGATCGATTGTATGTTCCTATCATCCTGAACATTATTTTCATTCGAGGGTTGCATCTCCTTATTCAAAGTTGCGAGGCCGACGTCTTGTACAATTCGGGAAATATCCTAAAAGAAAGCAACAATGAAAAATATATTTCATTAAGATTAATAACGGTTAAGATTCCATCCAATCTAGCACACACACTCACATTTGAGTTCCTTGCTGCACTTTGGCATTGACTGATAATGGACTCCATGCTATTTTTGGCTTCCTCATCTTGAAGTCCAGCTCTCCCCATGATGATGGACAAATTGGTATCACTGCGCTTGGTAGCTGTTGATCTGGATCGTTTGGCATGAGGCTCATCGCCAGAATATGCCGAAATGGCATCGTGGAAATCCTCTTGGCGAGCATTTTTGTGCCTCACTGAATCTACCTTTCGTTTGGTTGGGCTTTGTGTAGAAGAAAATTTACACTTTCTTCTTTGAGGTAAACTCATCCCTGGCCTGGAAAGTTTACATCTGGGTATCACTGGAATAATTATGGGAGAAGTTGGCATTTTTTTTACGACTGCTAATGATGCTAGCTTTCGAGGGGTTGCCTTCTTGCGAGGACTTCTACTCCCTTTTGATGTAGATCGAAGTGAAGGATTCCGACTCTTGGAGCGACTCTTATGGCGAGAGGGTGAAGACTGAAGTGAATTTTGCCCATAGGTAACTGAACTCATTCGGTTTAGTCCGGATTTTAGATTCACATGGCGTTTTGGCGAAGGACAAGGTACTCTTACTTGTTGCTGTGGCTCAAACGACAGTTCCTCTTGTGTTACCAATTCTTGTGGTAATGAGAGTTCACCTTCCGATATCAACTCTTGTGACACAAACGGTAACTCATCTTCAGATGGCTCGATATTTTCACGTTCCTCAAATTCATGACTGTTGAAGTCTACTGACTGTTGATTGTATATTTTGCCACGATAGATACGTCGTTTGCTTGGTGAATACCTCAGTGACCTAGAAATTTTTACCACCTTGGAAGGCCGAGAATACTGGGAAGGAGCCAGTGGCAATGGGTCGTTTGTTTCCAGCATATGGTCTTGGTTCTCAAAGGAAGCCAAAGACATAACGTCACTGCTATCGTTCTTCTCTATTACATTGTCCTGTGCACACTCATCCTCACCAAATTCTCTTGTAAAAACAAGCTTATCCTCCTCAAAAGTTTTAGCTAAAACTGTTTTGAGTCTTTCAACTGCTCGACGGTGTTGGCGAATCTTCAACGCTATTTTGTCTTGTTTGCTCATTGGGTAAGACAGTTTAATCTTCATCATCTGGTTAAAAAATGGTCGCATCAGTGGCTGGATTTTTTCGTCCATGTTAGTGTAAACTTCAGGTAAAAGACAAAGTGCACCACGAGCAGCATAATTACACATTACTCTTGTTAATGGCCTCTTCTCCCAAAAATCGCAGTTACCAATAAGCTCCCGCCGGATCACGTGAGGAGCAACATTCAAAAGAGCTCGTCCGTATGTGCAACTCACAACATTTAATGTGGCAGGCGGAACTAAACATGGATGAAGTGACAGGTCTTGTGACTTAATCACTTTGTAAGCACACTGCATAAAGAAAAGAAAAACTAAGACATGCAGAAGAAAATGATACAAAACACAAATACAGCTTAACCATCTTTATTGTTTGGGGCTCTGCAATGAGGGGAATATTTGAATAGGCTAGCCAAGGCCTCTTTGCAGCAAAAACTTCAATTTATGTGGGTTCTGTTTTTTAAACACATAGCTTTGAGAATAGTTAAAATGGATTTGTTATAGCCAAAACTACATGCAGCCCAAACTGAATAAGGATGGATGGAAAGGTCTTGTAACTTATTCCTACATTATAAGCCAAAGTCGTAGAACAAAAGTTATAGATTCAACAGCTGTTTCGAGTCGAGCAAAATTCATTGCTGTATGTTGTTGTTAAGCATTGTGGCTACATTGTAGTTGTGGTTACACACTTAAGTGGATAAATGATTTTCTGACTAGCAGAACGCAGCAAGTATGGGTGGATGGTTCTAGTTCTGGAGTAAGCTTTGTTACAAGTGGTGTCCCACAAGGGTCAGTGTTAGGACCACTTCTTTTTCTCATCTACATTAATGACTTAAATACCATGAGTCCTAATATTATGACTCCAAAATTCGCTGATGATGTTAAATTGTATACTATAATTAAAAATGAAGAAGACTATCAGGCATTATCCTCTGCATTTTTAGAACTCGAACAATGGTCGGAAACATGGAACCTACCAATATCGGGTCCAAAATGTAAGGCCTTTCACATTGGTAAAAAAAAATCAAGAGAGGGATTACCTCTTATTTGACAAGATTTTGGATCATGTATTTGAGATAAAGGACTTGGGCGTGTGGTTCACGTGTGATCTTAAAAGCGGGTCACATTGCTACCACATTGCCAAAGCTGCACGGCAGAGAGTGGCCATTATTAAGCGATGTTTCACCTCTGACAATGCAAAAACTCTTGTTTGGGCCTTCAAAATCTTCGTGAGGCCAATTTTGGAGTATGGCAGCCAAGTTTGGTCACCGTATTTATTGAAACACATAAAATTGATCGAGTCCGTTCAACGTACTTTTACCAAATACTTGCCTGGGCTAAAATACAAATCATACTCTGAGCGTCTTAGTATTTTGGGGTTGGACACCCTCGCAGTACGGAGGCTTAAGCTGGACCTCTACATGACCTATTCCATCCTTCATGGTTTAACGAATATACCTAGCACTCGGTTTTTTCAACTGCGTGAGGGGGACCGAACACGTGGTCATGGTTTTAAATTGATCGTGAGACCTTTTAAGAGTGATTGTCGTAGGCACTTTTTTTCAAATCGTGTTGTTGAGCATTGGAATGCGCTCCCTGCAGATGTTGTCCATGCCCCATCCCTTGCATCTTTTAAATTCAGACTTAATAAAAGTGTAGATCTTACAAAGTTTGTAATGCGTTTTTAGAATGCGACAATGGCTATGCCAGCAATTGGTTACTTTTACTTTGTTCTTGCTTAATTTGTTTTTGGCAGGGTGTTAGTGGATCGTATGGTCCCTTCCCTGACCTTTTGTATCTTTTTGGTGCAATAAATTTCTCATTCATTCATTCATTCATTGTCTTTAGACAACAAAGCCACTCGGCAACTGAAATAAAAGACAGGAACAAAAGTGAGAGTCTGGCTTTGAAAATCGGCCACTAGGTGTCACCAGCGAACAGACACACGGATTGCTCAAAAGAACGGAAAGAAGAAAACGGGCTGGTAGGTGGGGGAGTGATGGGAGGGAAGAATGGAGGAAGAGGGGAGTAGAGACAGTATTTAATTCAACTACCCAGCTCAATTCAACTCCATTTAACAATGGGGGAAAGGGAAAGGAAGAGTTGGGTAGGTAGGAGGCGAGAAAAGGGGCGGGGCAATACTTAATTCAATTACCTGCTTTTACTAAAATTCCTAATTTTTAATGAAATTCCGGGAAAACACCGGAAAACAAAATCACGGGCTAAAGACAACCGTGGACGAAACAAGACCACGAATCTAAAAGAAGCATGGCCGAGATGTCTTACACCCGTACCACAGTTTTCTACATAAGCAGTGCTATTACATGGGCATACTTGAACTGATAAGTAATGACTTAAGCAGTGGTCATAACACTGCATTTGAGCAATTCTTGGTCAAGTAACACTCTAAGTAGTGCTTGCAGTTTACCACGTAACCACACCTCGAAATGATTGGATAAGGAGCCTCCATGGTTCAGCTACCTGCAAGCCACAACAAAACGCGACGGCGTATGTTAGTTCAGTTCATTCTGGAGCTCAGAACCAGATGGGCGACCAGTCACATCGACAGCTAAAATGCAAAATTATCAATTCATAGTGGAATCAGAAAACCATATTCGTAATCATCTTACATTATAAACCAAAGTCACATAGCAGAAACGAAGACAACGACCGCCGGAAACCCCTACAATGAAAACTAGCGAGTGTGTCAATTCTTTAGCTAGAAGTTGAAACTGGTACGTTGTTGCCTTGAAAAGAAGTTGAAATTGGCACATTGTTGCCTGAACTGTTGTCTTAAATGACGTTATGCGGGACGAATCTTCTCCTGAGCCAAACATGTCTGAGTGGAATGGAATGGGAGGTCTTTGGAATTATTTGATAAGTCCAATCAAGGCTTGAAACTCGATAGGTATCTGCGTATTTTGCCCCCAGGAGTGTTCTATTGCCTCTCCCTGGGTCCGCATGACCTCTAGAAAATAGGATTTTTTGTCCCTAGACTATTCGTCCCACAGAATGCTCGCCACCAGAATGAACCGCACATCAAACGCACATCTGGCATTGCTTTCTCTGATAGTAAGCATGCAGTCTGAACTGTAGGGCAGAGCTTCATACAGGAGTGATACTCCGATCAAGAACAATCAGATAATCGTGCGTTTTTTTTATTACCAGCAACAATAATTGGTACTTATAATAAAGAGAACAGTTTTCTGAGAGGAATAGGAGGTCTTGTTGGGATTAGATGAACAGTACAATCGTCTTGGAACTTGGTAGGTATGTATGCATCCTGTCCCCTAGGAATATTCTACAGCCTTTCCCCGGGTCTGCATGCCCTTTCGAAGATAGGACTTTTCGTCCCTAGATAATTGGTTCCTGTACATTTCCTCCCTAGGACTTTCGTCTCAAGGATATTCGTTCCCAGAATATTCAACTACCAAAACGCTCGCCACCAGAATGATCACATCTGACACACATCAAACACGCATCAAGTACACATCAGCCAGTTCTACCTCTAGCATTATGCAATCAGAACTGGGGGCCGTGCTTCACACAGAAATATTAAGCATCCTAAAGCTTCCCCAATCAGAACAGGCAGAAACTCCCTGCTGGAATACACTAAGAATGAATCTCTGGGTGTGTGCAGTCAACACTGTTGGGGGGGGGGGGGGGGCCGCAACGACGGTTTCCACAGCTTCCCCCTATTCCTTAAACTAGGGCCTTAGTGGGCCTCTTTACCTTCTTGCTATGGCTCCAAACACCCCGCTATGCCCGGTACAAGGAAGAACGCCAGAAGGATGGTAAATTCAGGGTTTATTCCAGGGCCACGCGGTCTGTCCTTAGGAGATGTTGTCCAGGGGTTCAAGGATGCTCTGATCAGGGTTACTAGCAGAGTGGCACACTTCAGGAAGAGTTCTTAGCTGGTTAGGGACTAGCTCCCAGACTGAGGCTGCAAGGGGCTGCAAGGCCTTAAGTACCTAGAGCTGCCGCCAGTACCTGCCACTGATGGTACAATTAAAGGTTCATCCTGTACTATATCCTGGTATCCCATGAGCCATCTCTGCTAGCAGCTACCCCTAGGGGCAGGCAAGGCCAGAGCCATCCAGACCACTGATCTGCAGGGACTGGACCGTACATCAAAGTACATAGCATTACTGGAATACATTAATAAAGATATAGAGTATACAGAATACATAGTATGGAGCCATAGCAAGAAGGTAAAGAGACCCACTAAGGCCCTAGCTTAAGGAATAGGGGGAAGCTGTGGAAACCGTCGTTGCAGGGCACACTTTGTGCAGGAATGGTAACCATCTTTTATCCTCCCCAATCAGAACTGTCGTAAACACACTGATGGACTACACGAAGAATGAAACCCTGCGTGTGCACTATCAGAACTGTGAGGGGGCAGCACTTCCCGCAGGAATATTTTAGTGCTTCCCCAATCAGAACTGCTGGAAACTTACTGCTGTAATATACCAAGAATGAAACTCCAGGTACGTGCAGTCAGAACGAAAAGTCCGAACACTGACCGTTCAGATAGGCGCAACTGGCAAATACTGTTGTGTGGGCAGGGCAAAATAGTATTTTCAGCGTTAGAGCACGACCTAGATTTAATTTGTCTCCCAAACCACTAGTATAATGGACTTGACACCCGGAGTGCTTCAATCGCTGCAAAAATAGGCATACATGACAGGGTAAGTGGCACAAGTACAGCAATGAAGTTTCAGCCTCATATCTTTTCGATGCAAAGTCTACTGCCTCCATCTGAAACAGTGGTTACTTAGTGTACGCACTTGACCGTTTGCTAAGACCCAGGCATTACTTAGCTTTCAGGTTGGGGCTAAGATAGCTGGTAGGAAATAATAACTCAGTTACGTAAGCAAAGGTAATTAATTCATTGCTCAGATAACATAGCAGCATACAGATAGCAGTATAAACTGTTAAGATGTAACCCCAACCACTCGACCAAAGTCTATTCTTAAGTGCTGCTAAAACGCAGCTGTGGTACAGGCGTTAATGAAAGTCAGCCAAGCACTGGACTAACACTAGGAAACAAAACCCTGGACAAAGCCGGGAACCAATGGTAGCCACCAATAGGCACACTATGTCAGGAAAAAATACGATTATTTCGCACTAAATTTAAAATACAGTTCAAACATCTTAATATTCGAGAATCTGCTACATTAAAACACTATAATGGGCTCGCCCACGCCTCTGAAACGCAGGCAATATACAAAATTTCAAAGCTAGGTAGCTAGCTGCTTTTTAAACACATTGTTTCATGCACAGTGTCAATGGATGTTGGTACACTTAAGTACTTGTATGCTGATGATAGTAGTGCACTGATGATTGAACGCCACTTTACGTCCGGCGATCTACACACTTTGGACTGGGGCTTTCACGGCTTTGTGCGTGTCCATTGGTCAAGTATATGCGCCCTGTTTGGTCACCTTACCTGATAGGCGACATTGAATGTGTTGAAATTGGATTCTCTTGAGCTTTGACGCTTAAGAGCGGATCTAAATATGACTTTTAATATTCTACGTCGCAATTTAGATATGGAT
>JAHWFP010056977.1:34624-50462 GCA_023313725.1 Lithobius niger
ATGATCTAGCGTCGGATGTGACGTCATGCTTGTTTCACAGAGCAATGCGCGCCGCGGTCGTGTGAACTATATTCTAGCGCAGTTGACGTATGAGTAAAGCGGCCAGGACGGAGGGATTTATGTGCCTTTAAGTGTGTAACCACAACCACAATGTAACCACAATGCTTAACAACAACATACAGCAATGAATTTTGCTCGACTCGAAACAGCTGTTGAATCTATAACTTTTGTTCTACGACTTTGGCTTATAATGTAGGAATAAGTTACAAGACCTTTCCATCCATCCTTATTCAGTTTGGGCTGCATGTAGTTTTGGCTATAACAAATCCATTTTAACTATTCTCAAAGCTATGTGTTTAAAAAGCAGAACCCACCTAAATTGAAGTTTTTGCTGCAAAGAGGCCTTGGCTAGCCTATTCAAATATTCCCCTCATTGCAGAGCCCCAAACAATAAAGATGGTTAAGCTGTATTTGTGTTTTGTATCATTTTCTTCTGCATGTCTTAGTTTTTCTTTTCTTTATGTAGTGTGCTTACAAAGTGATTAAGTCACAAGACCTGTCACTTCATCCATGTTTAGTTCCGCCTGCCACATTAAATGTTGTGAGTTGCACATACGGACGAGCTCTTTTGAATGTTGCTCCTCACGTGATCCGGCGGGAGCTTATTGGTAACTGCGATTTTTGGGAGAAGAGGCCATTAACAAGAGTGATGTGTAATTATGCTGCTCGTGGTGCACTTTGTCTTTTACCTGAAGTTTACACTAACATGGACGAAAAAATCCAGCCACTGATGCGACCATTTTTTAACCAGATGATGAAGATTAAACTGTCTTACCCAATGAGCAAACAAGACAAAATAGCGTTGAAGATTCGCCAACACCGTCGAGCAGCTGAAAGACTCAAAACAGTTTTAGCTAAAACTTTTGAGGAGGATAAGCTTGTTTTTACAAGAGAATTTGGTGAGGATGAGTGTGCACAGGACAATGTAATAGAGAAGAACGATAGCAGTGACGTTATATCTTTGGCTTCCTTTGAGAACCAAGACCATATGCTGGAAACAAACGACCCATTGCCACTGGCTCCTTCCCAGTATTCTCGGCCTTCCAAGGTGGCAAAAATTTCTAGGTCACTGAGGTATTCACCAAGCAAACGACGTATCTATCGTGGCAAAATATACAATCAACAGTCAGTAGACTTCAACAGTCATGAATTTGAGGAACGTGAAAATATCGAGCCATCTGAAGATGAGTTACCATTTGTGTCACAAGAGTTGATATCGGAAGGTGAACTCTCATTACCACCAGAATTGGTAACACAAGAGGAACTGTCGTTTGAGCCACAGCAACAAGTAAGAGTACCTTGTCCTTCGCCAAAACGCCATGTGAATCTAAAATCCAGACTAAACCGAATGAGTTCAGTTACCTACGGGCAAAATTCACTTCATTCTTCACCCTCTCGCCATAAGAGTCGCTCCAAGAGTCGGAATCCTTCACTTCGATCTACATCAAAAGGAAGTAGAAGTCCTCGCAAGAAGGCAACCCCTCGAAGGCTAGCATCATTAGCAGTCGTAAAAAAAATGCCAACTTCTCCCATAATTATTCCAGTGATACCCAGATGTAAACTTTCCAGGCCAGGGATGAGTTTACCTCAAAGAAGAAAGTGTAAATTTTCTTCTACACGAAGCCCTACCAAACGAAATGTAGATTCAGTGAGGCACAAAAATGCTCGCCAAGAGGATTTCCACGATGCCATTTCGGCATATTCTGGCGATGAGCCTCATGCCAAACGATCCAGATCAACAGCTACCAAGCGCAGTGATACCAATTTGTCCGTCACCATGGAGAGAGCTGGAGTGCAAGATGAGGAAGCCAAAAATAGCATGGAGTCCATTATCAGTCAATGCCAAAGTGCGGCAAGGAACTCAAATGTGAGTGTGTGTGCTGGATTGGATGGAATGTTAACCGGTATTAATATTAATGAAATATATTTTTCGTTGTTTTAGGATATTTCCCGAATTGTACAAGACGTCGGCCTCGCAACTCTGAATAAGGAGATGCAACCCTCGAATGAAAATAATGTTCAGGATGATAGGAACATACAATCGATCATTAACCGGAGTCTAGCATCAAAACGACCAAGTACACTCGTAAGTTGGAGAAACGTTAGTTAGGCTAAGTTATTAATTAGTTTTTCAATAACTTCTGAGAAACTAATAATAGAGATATTGGGCTACGAATGCTAAGTTTAATAAATGGGTAGAAAGAATTTTCTGTTATTGAAGTTTGAAATCTAAACGTTTGGTATGTCCTCTTAAATAGTATGAAGTGTGCTTTAAGTTTAGGCAGGACTACATGACGAACGAGAACAGTTTAAACCACTGCTTGCTGAATTCTCGTGATCAGCTCGTCCACTAACGTGCAGCCAATATCGTGAAGAAGTTCGAAATTGGGATACTTTGGTCAGCGTTGGTGTTTTTGTTACAGTTTTTATTTCATTTAAGCCCCTTTGTTCTGGTTTAGAATGTTTTGTTTAAGTTTGTAGTTGGCTACAGACCCCTCCCCATAAATTTCCCCTTTTGTGGAAATGTGCGTGAATTTTTTTGTGAATTGACTTTTTCGGAATTTCATTATGTCCCACAGTACGAACTTTTCGTGAAACTTAACTATGTTCGAATTCCATCACTGATTCACTGTTTTACATTACTTAAAAAAAACTCCTAGTTGCTGAATGGGGCTCATCCTAACGTGTAATAAAAAAAATAAAATTTATTGGATGTTATCAGTTATCGGTTAGTATTCATCCTGATGTGCAAAAAAAAAAAAAATTGTGGTAGCCCTACATACAAAATCGATGTTAAAAACATAACAGTTTTTAAATAAAGAAAGAAATCACAAGGTAAAGGGTAAATGAAGCAAGCATTTGACCTTGTGATTTCTTTCTTTATTTGCTACTTGCATTATTTCTAATGTGGAGGCCAAGAAGCAAAGTTGCTTTCCCTCCTTGTATGTATGTTTGTGATCTTTAGGTCATCACTCAGAAAGATTGAACAGCTACTTAGCTCGGCTGGAGCCTGTAGCCAGTACCCGCCCCGGTAGCGCAGTGGTTAGAGCGCCCGGCTGGTAAAGGGTAAATGAAGCAAGCAGTCTGCATTTGACTTTGTGATTTCTTTCTTTATTTGCTACTTGTATTATTCCTAATGTGGGGGCCAAGAAGCAAAGTTGCTTTCCCTCCTTGTATGTATGTTTGTGATCTTTAGGTCACCACTGAGAAAGATTGAACAGCTACTTAGCTCGGCTGGAGCCTGTAGCCAGTACCCGCCCTGGTAGCGCAGTGGTTAGAGTGCCCGGCTGGTAAACGGGATGTCCTGGGTTCGAGTCCCAGTCGGGGCAGTTGTATTTTCTTTCTTTCTCAGACTAGTGTATTGTGTATCCTCACAAGGCCAGTCTTTAATGCAGACTGCTTGCTTCATTTAATAGTTTTTACATTTTTGTTAAATCTGAACTGTCGTTGTGATCTAATCGTTAGATTCTTTCCAGCTTATGAGTTTTATTTTTCAGTCACGTTGATTATTGTGTATTTTTTAATGTATTGCGATGACGGCTCCATGTTGGTAACAGCCAATGCTATGGATTTCACGTCTTGTATCCAGGCCCCAGGAAGGGGGGATAGGTGCAGGAGGTGTATCGTACCTAGGCCCGGGGTAAAAGATTTGCCATTTTCAATATTATTCTACAAAATAGATTTTTTAAATTAACTTTGATCAAGGGTGCTTTCAAAGGCCTAAAAAAGTGACAAAATAATAAAAAAAAATAATATTAACAGAGTTCAAGTTTGGCTTCGTGACGCTCATAGCAATGCCCAAGTTTGATGAATAATTGTTTACTACTTAATGAGCACATTCTTTACTCACCGTGAAACAATAACTAAGAAGCTTAAACCAAATAAAACAAGTATCTCACTGTACACCTGCAAACTTTCACTGGCAACTTGCAGCCACCTTCATCAGGCATGAAACTGTGAGTCTTGCACGTTCCAACGAACTTCTGACAGACATTTTGCAATGTATGTGATATCTCAGTGGGCATCAAGCTCATTGTCACTGGTGCTGCACTCTTTTTGAAGTCGAGAATTGAGCATTGCTCGCCATTGGTTGTCAAACTGAGCAGCTAATTTAGGAGTGACCAACTGCAAAATTTGAACACAAGCTGGCTCGTGGAACGTTCGTGAGTTGCACTCCCTTGCCTCTAAAATGCTGGATGGACTCACTCTAGGGCATGGAGGTGTGCCTCACCGTGGGAGTCTGATCTCAGCGTAACCTTGGAATCATTCTACTGGATCCGATGTTTAGCTTTCACTGAGTGGTAGGTGTTGTAATGTCTTGTGTAGTTATGAAAAGCCTGGAAGCATTCTATTTGGTGATGAATCATGATTTAATATCACTCACACATAACTACATACATCAGCCATGCCACCATGTTGCAAACCAACTCCCAGCATGCAATGCTGTGCCTCACCAACCATGGTGCTCTATATTAAGACCTGGACTGCTCCTACATCTAAGTTAGTGGAGCAGGCCAGCAGACCACTACAGTAGGCACTAGTATTCTTCTTGACTTTTTGGTTGGAATTGGTTTGTAGATGCTTACTTATTCTTTTTCAAATTGCACGCTTGATCTCACCAATGTAGTGTGGAATTTGCCAAAGAATTGGTTAGCACTTACAAGCAACTTCCAACCAAAAAGTCAAGAAGAATGCTATAGCCTACCACTCAGTGGACGCTGAACATAATTTAAAAAACGAAGAAGACACACTACCACCAAGGAGAACACAATGTTCACATTAAATTTTCGATGACTCCTCTCCAAGCTTGGAGCTGCCTTGGATAAACAGTGGGCAATCCAGATCGGACACTCGACTTAGTGGTGCAACGGAACAGTGCTCATTTCAAAATCCACACTCCATCTAGTGACATCTAGTGAAATGTAGTTTTTTCTTCGTTATCCTGTAGCAGATTCTAAAGCAGATGACAGGAGTCCTCGAAATTTAATATGAACATTCTGTTCTCCTTGGTCGTAGCGTTTGTTCATCGTTTTTTTTTTTTTTTAATTATTTCTTCCCTATACCACGGTGACAAACAGTTACCCGGTTTTTTTCCGAAAGCTAAACCTCAAATACAGTGGAAAGATTCCAAAATTTTGCGGAGATCAGACTCCCGCGGTGAGGCACACCTCCGTGCCCTGGAGGCAGTGGCCATCCAGCATTTTTGATACAAGGGAGTGCAACTCATGAATGTTCAAGACCCAGCTTATGTTCAAATTTTGCAGTTGGTCACGCCTAACTTAGCTGCTCAGTTTGACAGCCAATGGTGAGCGATGCTCAATTCTCGAATTCAAAACGAGTGCAGCACTAGTGACAGTGAGCTTGATGCAGCACTAGTGACAGTATAGTGACAGTGAGCTTGATGCAGCACTAGTGACAGTATAGTGATCACGTACATTTCAAAATGTTTGTGTCAGAAGTTCGTCGGAGCGTGTAGGACTCAACATTCATGCCTGATGAAGGTGGCTGCAAGTTGCCACTGAAAGTTTGCAGGTGTACAGTGAGATACTTGTTTTATTTGGTTTGTTTATTTAACTCCTGAAAACCAAAATAACAATACCAAGTTTGTGTTTACAAAAAAAACTCATCTGCTGAGGATCTGCAACCACTGGGTTGCTGACAATGCTCACCTTGTTGTGAGACGCGACATTTATGTCACGTTCCTGGCTTGATGGGAAGAAGTTATTGTCGGCCGTAACAATACTTAAGTGTAACGCCACGTGATGAACTTTGTCTCGTCTTGTCCAAGCAAGCATGGCAGCCGGTAAACGGTATAAGTTCCTCCCATTCGTAACCCAGACGATGGTTGATAGAAGGTCAAAGACTTGCAATCTCGTATGCTGAAGGAATGTTGTGGATTTGCAGTCATTCAACAGATGGTCGCTCCCTTGCTACAGCATCGCCAGATACCAAGGCAAGCCAGTAATCCTTTCCCGCTCTACTTTTTTTCTATTGCTAGTTACTCAGTCGTACATACTGCAAAATATTCTGATACTACTCTGCACTTGCTCATCAGAAGGTTATGACTCCCTCGTTATCTACACATTTTTGGAGTAACGGAGCTATTCCTACGACAGGGAGTAGATTTTTTGGGGGGAATGATTGCAAATGGCTTTTATTTTTTAATTTGCTTTCGGAGTGCCAGTCGTGTTTACATGAACCGCCATTTTGTTTTCCTAGACCGATATTCAAGCTTAGTGTCAATGATCAGTTTTTATCAACTGAGGGAAGAATAAATAACGTTGTCGGATATTTCCACCATGTTTGGACAATAGTATACGATTATGCGACCAATTTCAGTCAGAAGTGAAAGCAACTGTTTTATTGTGAGACTGGTGCGAAGCTGCTCGGAAAATCTGAAACCAGGAAGTTGGTGAAAATGGCGGAATGAAGTGTAGTAAACAACACCCACGCGTACGGAATCGAAAGATTTAATGGACACAACTATTTTGACTGGTCATTCTCGACGGAACTTGTGCAGAAAGAAAAGGGTTTATGGAAGTTTGCAATGGCTCTGTGACAAAACCTGCAGCTGGAGACCGCAATGTGCCAAAGTATGAAGAAGAGAATACTAAGTGCTTCTGTGTGCTATTTATCATGCTACAACAGTCTGTACAACGTAATTACAGAGACATATAGTAGAGCCGAAAAAGCTATGGGATGCTTTGAGAGATAAATACGTTGCAGTTGCACGCGTGCAGAAAATAACTGCGTTCAATGACTTAATCAGTCGCAAAATGAAGCATACTGAGAAGCTGTTGGAGTATCCGAGTATCTATAATAAATACGTGACGTAGTGAGAGTGGCAAAAATGACACAGTGCCCAGTGATATCCAATCAATTTGTTGCTCTGTTGATGTTGTGTTGATTGCCTAGAGACAGCCGTATTTAGCCTTGTGTGGGCCCTAGGCACAAAAGTGCTTTTGGGCCCTTCTTCCCCCCGTCCCCTTAGCCTCCTCCCCCCCCCGACCGGATTTCGATTATGAAAAACTGGTCAGATAAATATTATTTATATCTAGAGAACATATACGTTCCGTATACAGTTTTATACTTCAGTATGTTTTGGCTGCCTGCATTAGTGGTAGTATACTGGATTGTAAATTACAGTAGGTTAGGAAAGTCGGTCAAGAACTACACAAATTCGGGAAAAATTTGTCTTCGTGACGTGAGCAACTTTCAATAATCAATATTGTCGTGCCGATTCCGTCACTGAGCTCTAACTCTAAAGTATATACATTCGGATCAATTTGTGTTTGTTGGGAATTGCAACTAACGCGTGAGGCATGCCATCTTACCGCAGTAGTGTAATAGCGTACGACCTGAGCACAGCTCCAAGTCACGACTTACGACGTCACAGGTCACGTGACCACACCGTCACGACCCCCAAGATGGTAGCGCCCATAGGGTGGCCAAGATGGCCGAGCCCATAGGATGGTGTCAGTTTCAGTTTAGAACTGAATTCAAAAGCAAACGGATCTATAATAGTATAGTGGAGTGCATACACACTTTTAAAACATAAAAAAACAAACGACTGGGCACTCTTGACTCCCCTAAAAAACCATACATGTACTCCTGGCAAAAAAGTTGTTTTATAGGTGAATAAATCAAAACATGTAGTTACATAGTGAAACGTGTCTAGACATGTAAGATACTGTTACAAAATTGCGTATGTTTTATTTGATGGGTTCAGTAAAAGGAAATATAATGAAGACTGAGGTGTAACAGGAAATAAACATGCTGGTTTAATGTATAGATGGCCGGTGGCATCTGTTTCGGTTTCGGACGACACGTTATAGTTCATTTCAAACTAAAAAGTAAACCAACAGTGGATTTCATTCACCATTTCATTTTAACAAGTCGAAGGACATGCCCACAGCCATGGGGAGAGAGTAAATAGTCAGTAACGGAATACAATAACGTATGAGGAATACGAAAGAAGACCAACTACAAACTCGTGTATCAATGTTTATTTGAGCAACAACAAATCCAAGGCCGTATAAAGAGCAAATATATTTACAAATAAAGACACATTAATAGTAAGCTATGATATTTACAAAAAACATTCAGAATAAACAGAATAATAATACTACGATAATGACATAACAACATTGAATAAATCATATTTACAAATAACACGTTCGTGATAAGCTAATCTTTATTTACAAAAGCATATATACAGAAATAAAGTCTATCTGATAGAATAATGATGGTAAGGCAACGTTCTGATGCCATCAGATAATATATGACGTTTCGTGTCAAAACATGACAGACCGACCTCTTTTTGTAGGACAGTAAAAAGTTTGTGTTTCAAACTTCTAATCGATGTCTGTTCGTAAGAAAAGGTGTCGTGGTGACGTAAACAAGACAAGTAATCATCATATGGCACATCTTTTAATACATTTTTTTGTATACCTTTACCGACCCGTTTTACTGTCCCTCCACATTGAAACGAATACATTTTTGACCGTAAGCCGACAAATTCAGAAATAGGCTTTCCACCTGTCTCGTCAGTAAAAGTACGTAGTTTCTTCTTGTTAAGCTCACTGTACAAAAAATGATCTTTGGGATAATTACTGGTGTCGAATAGATGTGACGAGAGTTCCATATCTGTGTAGATGTCGGGCGTTTCTACTTCGTACATCAAACTATCCGTATCTGTTAGTAAAAGATGACACTTATCAACGTACCTATTCTTCATAAAATCTAGGTGAAAACCTAGCATCACCAGCTTGGATTGTTCCAACGTGCTGAACCCAATATGGATTGGTTTGTTGAGAAGTACATGTATTTTGTGCAGTTTAACCAGATCGGGATAAAACCAGATCGGGACTCAGTATGTCGAAATAATCCAAGGATGGAGCATTCATCAACCTCAAGGCCTTAGCCTCGTTGGTAGTTAGTTTAATGTTGATTTGTTTTCTCATGTTCTCCATCGATTTTCCAAAGACCGAATTCGAAAAAAATTTGTACAGGTTTTTTTCAAACTCCGTCGTAGCAGCATTCCTCTTGTCAGTATTAAACTCTATATAGGGTTTAAGCCATGCTCGTTCAGTAAACTTGATGCCTTTCGTAATTATAGTTAAAACCATCCCTTGTTTCAGGTAATAAACTAGGTTTTTGTGATAACAGACGTAGTCTTTGCGTGGGCCTAAATGAGGAACAAGTTTACGAGACGAGGTGGTAGTAGATGGAGCTAGGTTAGTGTTAAAAGGTGACAGCATGTCGGCCGTTATTTCGATATTTTCAGCCGCTAGGGGGTAATCAGAATGAGAATCGTGGAGGGCGTCAGGATACTCTAGATCCACCTGTAACAGATAACTCTTAGTGCAATTCTCGGGTAAACTGAGTACATCCAAGGACACCAGCTCTTCTTCAGTCAGCCACCTAAAGCCCCAAAATGGTAACGGTTTACTCAAACAAAAACCATACAGGTTCATTGCATCGTAGTAAATAATGAAAGTAACAGGTTTAGTAGGGTCAAAATCGGGTAACAGACGATTATTCGCTTTGGCATACCGTTTGGGAATAACGGAAATCCCACCACGTATTCCCTTACTAAACAAATTGTACATATCAACGTCAGTCAGCAACTCTAATTTAACTTTAGTTAGACGAAGAGCATCTTCCCAACTTAACCCTGGCAAGGTGTAAAAATGGCAAGGGTCCAAACGATACTGCTTCATACAAATGGTTCTAAATTGCTCGAAGCAGTCGGCTAGCAAAGCAACGTCTACTAAAACGTACAAGTCGTGATAGGAACCCAACGTAGTGCAATTAGTAGCGTTCCAAACGGTATGAGCGTACAAATAATCATCGTCGGTAATGTGACTGTTGGTTAAACGGGAATAAAATGCTTCCTTTGGAGGAAGCTGAGTTTCTTCAAACTTACTAAAATCAGTTACATACTCGTACATGTACATGCCTTTCCTCTTTAACAAATGGTGAGTGGTCGGAAAAACGCGTTCCAAAATGGGGAATTTGGTAACAGTGTCTACCAAATTACCCAGAGACGAGGACAAAAATAGAAAAGAGTCCATAAATTTAAAGGGACCAACATTGATAGCTGTGTAGCGTTCAGTATTTTGTGGAATGACAGATATGTTTTTTTTACTGAAATAATTTAAACCCCAAACCAGTAAATGCGCGTCATAATTTTTTTTGATTATGGAATACAATCGGAAACTCATCTTTATACTTGTAAGAAAGATTGACTTGTCATGAGCGGCACCTCTATAACGTCCGGTAAGATGGCAATGGTCACGTACCTTGACGTTAAAGAGATTCGCAAACGGTTCATCACAAATATAACAAATATAACGTCGCAGTAAAATTAGCATGATCGTCGTCATTATACAACATTTGTGCAATTTCAGACTTGATATAATAAATGACTTTGTATTCGTGTTCTATGGACTTGAAAAGTTTGTCTACACAGTCCTCACCCCTGTACACACGTTGCGAATGGACTTCACCGTCAGGGCCTATGATAATGTAAGCAAAACCACAAGGAACGTGGGATTGCGTGTTAAGGGTAAACGATGACGATGGGTTTGGTTGACAAGTGTTAATGGGTGCCAATATTGTTTCAAAATCCGCGTACATGACGTACGGATGGCGTAATTGTCTGTCGTAGCATGTGAATTGCATGAATGCCTTTTCTTTCTCGGGCATAACCGTGTGTTGTGCTTCGTAGGATTTACAGATAATCAAGTGTTCGTTCAATGAGTCAACGTGACGAAACGGAGATAGGCAATACGGACAAATGTATCGTGTGTTGTTGGAACTAGTCAGTCGATTAAAGTCATTGATGTAACAGTAGTGCTGCCCCTGAACCAAGAGTAGCTTCACCTCAGGGCAGTTTTCACGTTTACTGAGATGAATGGGAAAGATTGTACGATCTTCATATCCGTATAAATAAATGGCAACGTTATTTTGAGTTTCAAATCTGGGTATTCGTGTACAGGGATGGGGAAACTGATACCAGTTAAATCTAGGGTGTGTTCGTACATCCTATAGTGTTCGACTCTGTTCGGATTACGAGGAGCAGGATAGAGCGCTGCCAATACGGAATAGACAAAACATTTATCGGAGCACTTGACGTTAACCACTTCTTGTTTGTTCGTTAAATATTTGTCCAGTACAACAGATCCGCACCCGCTGGAGAGAGGAGTGTATTTCCCGACGTGTATATCACATCGCTCAATTTTCGACACCACCCAACCGGAACCGTATTGATAGAAAATGTCCAATTGGTGAATGATTTTGGCGATGGCGGCTTCGATTGCGAGTTGTATACAGTCGGGAGAAAGGATGGGTAATGCTGCGCTACACAGGTAAGTGGTCATGGTAACCATTTCGCCTTCGGGGCCTAATTTCTCCAATATTAACGTTAGACACAAAATAAAGTTGAATTGGGTGAGCCGACCTTGCAGAATGAAGAACAATTGGTTCAGGTAAAATCTGAAGGTTGCAAAATACTCATCAACGCTGAGTGTAGACGAAGGCACGGTATACACGTAGCGTTGAAAGAAATTCCTAAAGGCAGAGGTCTGGACTTGTAAAGGTCCGACGTCCACGTCTGGAATGGAGGAATGATGCAGGGCATTATGTTGGAGGAACGTTTCCTCCGTTTCGAACGTTTGCCTATATGTGGTGCAGGTGATGAGATAACTTCTGCGGTGCCGTCTCAAGTTGATGCCCGTAGTAAACGAATCACCGCAGGTATCGCAAATGAAAGGCCTAGGGATGTGGTGACGTCTGACGTGTTTGGATAACCCACTGGCAGTGGCGTACGTCTTCCCACAAACTGCGCATTGATGAACCATTTTTTCTGAAAATAAAAGACCAAAAGTAGAGCCGAGCAATCGACACGTCCATTTATATAGGCCTACATTGAGTAAACAAAATAAAAAAACAATCAAATGAAAAATAAACACAAACAAACGTTGACATTTTCGCAATTAATTTTATTGGCCTAGAACCTTTACAAATTTATACACAAACTGATCTGGGTTAGTCCGAGCTTTAAGACTGGTTACAATAGATTCGGCAGAATGCCCCAAACACATTAAAATAAAATAAATACAATAATGTCCGCACACTCGTGTATTGAATGCTTGAAACTGTACGTCGTTACTCCACCACTGTTTAGAGCAATGTTTATTCAAGTAATTAACGGTCGAATTTGACAAGGGCGGCAAGCCGTAGGGGTCGAAATATTCGCACGTGCCCAAAACGACCCAGTGACTACGGGCCGGTCGCAAGTATCTAAATTTATGACTGACCATCCGGGAAGGTTTGGCACGTGATTTAAAGGAAAGGAACCCAAGAACGTGGCGCACCTAGGTCTCAAAATGGCGTTGATTTCAGAGGTGATCATTCCGTAGACAAAACGTTTCGTCTTTCGTCAATTTCCAAGATGGCTTCGTGTTCGCCGATGGTCAAAACGGTAACGGTTTGAGGTAAAGCTGCGGCAAATGTCAGTTCAATTCTCACAACACCGTTTTTCACTAGGGACACGTGAGAGGGGTCGTCGGCGTCGTGATCGTCTGTAAGGTCAAAAACGAATAAACAATGTCCAGCAGGGAACATGTCATATGTAATGCCGTTTCCAATATTATGAAAAGACATGCCTAAACTGCTATACATCGACATGTAAGCGTTTACGTAATTATTGTTGTCAAAGTCAAAAGTGAGCGGTTTTCCATTAAATATTTCACCATCGACGGAAAGGGTTATGGAATTAAGTCCAAAGTTATCAAAATAAAAGGGATCGTTAGCGTACGTGCCGTTGTAAGCTACGTGTCTCGTCATGGCGACGATTACTTGGCTGGTAACATTGCCATTAAAGGGATTATCCACCTGTCCGCTTCTCACCCATTGCACCAAGGTGTGGGTCCTTAGTTCAGTCTTTCTATAGGGATATTTTGCTGACGAAGAATCGGTCAGCACGCGAGTGTGCGCCAATAAAATGTTTGGAGAAGGCGTTACTTTGCGTACGTGTAGTGAAGCATCTAGAAACTCAACAATAGGATTGACGTTGGCGGCTATACCGGCAGCGTTAAAATATAAGTGGAAAGGGCCTCTATGGGGAACGAAACGAAACTTTATTTCTGTATTGTTTAAAATCAGTCTTGGTTGCATGGCTAGATCGTGATGCACTCGGCCCATTAATTCCACTTGTGCACTTTCGGCGATACGTCCTTGTCTTTGGGCGGGGGTGCCCCAACCTGCAGCGTACAGTTGAGTGCTTTTAGCTTCGGAAGAATAACTCAGCAACGTTTGCAGGAAAGCTTTAAATCCGTAGTTGTCGTTGGTGCTCCCCGCTAATTTTCCATTTAAAAAAAAATGTCCACTTGAGAAAACATAGATTGTAGCCATAAATTAGACACGTTGACTTGAGCACTTTGGGCAGCCGTCAAGTCGGTTCCGTCACCGGCGAGCACACGTACCCTGAGGTACAATAAAGTCTGTGAGAGGTCCACGTAACTTTCGCTTCCGGGAATGGTGAAATCCATGACTTGACCAGCCGCAACTGGCGCCACTGGTCGATATTCTTCATATTTCGTTTCTCGAATAGAAAGTTGCGTCGGTTGCACAGTTAACAAGTCCAGAGGGCTCAACAAACACTAGCAGGAAAATGGGCTTAGAATACTCATGATGGTGGCTGAATAAATGAGTGGTTGACTGGTGAGAGCTCAGGTTTATATAGAGGTTCCCTCCCCCCCTTAATCTAAAACAGTTTTAATAGTGACCTTTCTTTTTTTCTTGGTCGTTTTTCCTTCGCCTAAATGCTTACGTTTTATCTTCATACAGGGGCCCCTCAACTCCGACCCCCTTGCAGTTTTTTCCCTATATCACTCATTATGTCGCTGGCAGTTTCGTTTAATCGATCTCTAGCTGCGTCTTGAAAGCATTTTCCAGTCAAATAATCCGCTCCTATACCAACGCCGGTGCTAAGGGCTTTTCTACCAAAATAGCTACCTATGCTTCTTAAAAAGGGCATGGCCATACGTCTTAAAGAGCTGAATAAACTGCCGATTCCATTACCGGCGTGGGAATGTCTGCCAGCGAAGACGGGGATCTCGCCTCTGCCTGACCTGCGTAATAATTAGTATACGGACAAGAATACCTCATGGTGACTGACGAGACGACGAAGCCTACCTACGATTTTATAGGTCTGAGGTGCAAGGTAACGACGACGCGACCAGAGAGGCCGAAAGGTATGGGAGCTCTAGTGTCTGTTCTGACGTCTATATTAATATTGTGTATTGTTTCGGTTAATAAAGCCTATAAAATGTCGCGTTCGTATCTTCCTCTTTTTCACTCTCGACGTTAACGATTCATAACAAAGGCGCTTTAATGTCACCTACAAATTGCGGCGTAATAATATCGGTGTATACCCATAAAGATTTAATGGCGCTATCGTAATAATCCTGCACCGATCCCCAAACTTGTAAAGCGTGAGGAATCCAGATAAAATCGGAGCTCTTAAATCCAAATTTTTCAACTAAGCTACCCGATAAAATGAGGTAAGTATTCCCTTTGTCAGATTGCCACTGTCTAATTTGAAACTTTCTGTACCGTTTATTATAGGCTATTCTAGGAAGGGGGAGCTCACCGGCCGAAAGTTTGGCGTCGCCTCTACTTCTAAACAACTTAATTTCGTCGTTAATATCCGAGGCTAAATCGTTCAGAGTTCCGTAATAAGGGCCGGGCCTAATGCACCTTAATCTATAAATAGGTACGTTAGAGTTTTGATGCACGAGATTAGCACCGTCGTCGTCGGTCAATTCTATCGTGTTTCTATTAATATTAAAATTGTTGGGAAATGACATTTGACACAAGGCTACTTCGTACTGTTTCTCCAAATGGATCGGTTCGGCTAATTGTACGGTATACTTTTGCAAGGTGTTTTTTGGATAAAGATCCATAGACGCGTTGCTAGGGAGACAGAGATAAAATCCGTCATTCATATTTAAATAGTTTCTAGATCGGTAACCCAAGAATTAAAAAAATCAGGGTAGTCTAACCACTTGACAAAATGTTTAGTGCGCTCCCGATGTTTCCTGGTACGGAGCACACGTTCGACTTTATATAGCTCCGGGGGTTTTACCGATTGTAATTCTTGTTCGTACCACGTGCCCAAAATATCGTGATTGTCGTAATCTCTCACTGTGTAAGTACGAATGGGATGTTTACGATTTTTGCCTTTAATATACACAATCTCCTCCGACCAATTTGGAGTGTAGCCTTTGTCAAACACCCTAGTTCTAAGGCCCATTCTAACCGGCTCACCTACAGCAAACCCCCCTCCACCTCCGTACAGATTAACCAAAAACTCTCCCTTATTACCTTCGTTTACCTGTATCGGTTTCATTTTAATGGACCTATGATACGAATGGATATAAGCGTGCATTATATCTTGCAAAACGTCTATATAGCTGTTGGTGTTGTTGGCGAGTAAATAACGACTGATTCTTGCGCGTAGCGTTCTAATTAGACGTTCGGCTGGGCTACATTTTATGTTTTCGTTTTGCGTGACCAGGGGTGGCATAAATATAAGAGGGGGTATACAACTTATTTATTGACCCTGAACCAACTGTCGTTAACGGTCCTGACATCTGGCGGCGGCAACGTGAAACAAACGCCACCAATTCTACGTGGCCACTTGGTGAAACACTCGATTCTCGAAATAAATTCAAAACAAATTGCACCAGCCGTTACATTGCCCATAATT
>JAHWFP010056978.1:0-13330 GCA_023313725.1 Lithobius niger
GAAACCAGGATCATAATGGTTATCACTCGAAACCTGCGCAAACGCAGACGCAAGACAGTCGGCGATATCCGGCACAGAAGAGATCACGGTATTCGCCACCTTCAGCTGTGAAACTGGGGAAGGCACGGTCTTCCCCGAGATCTGGCGCACCTTCCGCCACACCTGCTGAGAAGGCGTGGAGCGCGTGATCGACGAAACATAAACTGCCCACGAAGCACGTCTAGCCTCACGGATGACAAACCTGGCATGGGCACGACAGCGCTTAAAGGCTACAAAGTTGTCAGCAGTTGGGCTGACTGTAAACGCACGCAACGCTCGCCGGCGGGCCTGAATGGCCTTCCCGCAAGCAGGTGTCCACCACGGAACAGGAACCCGCCGCGGCTGAGTGGACGTACGCGGGATAGTAGCATGAGCAGCAGCAAGGACCACGTCAGCGAAATGAGTGGAAAGTTCATCCACATCAGAAAAGTCCTCAACCGCACGCTGAAATACAGCAGCCTCAGCAAAAGCTGACCATTCAGCACGTTTAAGCGCCCACCGGGCTGGCCTGGAAGCCACAGAACCCCCTTGTGTTGTGGACAACACAATGGGGAGGTGATCGCTTCCATGCAGATCGGTAGTGACACCCCAAGTGAAGTGAACTGGGATGGCCAGCGAGCAAAAGGCTAAATCCACCGCTGACCAATTGCCCGTGGCCAGGTTACAGTGTGTCATGGCTCCATCGTTCAGGAAGCAAACAGACCCCCTCTGCATCCACTCCTCAAGGATCCTCCCTTTGTTGTCTGTATGAGGTCCCCCCCACTGGACATGGTGGCTGTTAAAGTCGCCCAGCAACAGAAAAGGGGCAGGAAGCTGGCGGACCAGGTCCTCCAGGTCACCAACCCCAAAGACCTCATCCGGTGGCAAATAAAGCGAACAGACAGTAATACCCAAATGGAAAGAAACACGAACTGCTACTGCCTGAAGCCTAGTGTGCAGAGGCACACTGGCATGCGGCTGAGAGTGTTGAACCAGCACTGCAACACCACCATGTGCACGTGGCACAGGGTCAGCATCCAGACGGTAGACAGAATAACCTCGAACAACCGGATTATCTGACGCCTTAAAGCAGGTTTCCTGTAGACAGCAGCACAGAGGTCGCCAATGCGACAAAAGCAGCCGCAGCTCTTCGGCATGGGGGGGGGGATTGAGGCTTAAAGGCGCGTCGACAGCTTGGTTATTAGCGCCAACCTCAGTCACAGTGCAGTGGTCCGGGTTGCCACTGCACCACACATTACAGAGATATTATTCAAACCCCTAATCTAAATCTTGTCATACATCTGTACCTCCTGCAAAAATTGAAAAACACCGGACAGGAGGACAGACTTATCGCCCAATTGACGCACAATGTCATGCGGAATATGGAAACGACGACGAAAACCATCAAGATGGCAACAATCAACAAGGAAGTGCCGGACCGTAAGTGGCCGCTGACACCAATAACATTCAGGAGGGTCAACCCCCCGCAAAAGGAAACAGTGAGTAAGTCGAGTGTGACCAATGCGCAAACGGGCCAACACCACCTCCTCACGGCGACTGCGGCGACACGCCGAGTGCCATTCCTCAACAGTGCCTTTAATAGCTCGTAATTTATTGCCGTCCTGTCCATCCCACGAGGCTTGCCAAAAAGCATGTAACCTCAGACGCAGAGTTGGAAAAGCGTCCGAGGGAACAAGCATGAGATCCCTACCGAGAGGGCCAGAAAGGGCCCCTCTTGCTGCAGAATCCGCTTGCTCATTTCCACCTATCCCAACATGGCCCGGGATCCAGCAGAAAAGCACGGTTTTCCGCTGGCCAGGCAAGCGGGAAAGCAAAGCTTGGACACGTTGTGTCAAGGGGTTCCGAGGATTGTAATTCGCCAAGGACTCCAGGGCACTCATGGAATCGCTAAAGATAATGAAATGCGTGCCCTGAAGGCCAAGGATCCATTCCACCGCCAAACCGAGAGCCAAAAGCTCTGCAGAAAACACAGAATAGCCTGATGGAAGGCGAAGGGCAACCGTCACTCCCTTACAAACACAAGCACAAGCCACGCCAGCGTCTGACTTCGACCCATCAGTACACAGCCGCTGATAACCGGCGTACTGAGAACACAGCCGCCGGAACTCCTGTAAGTACCGTGCAGGTAGAATGGAACCCTTTGGGAGGAACGCCAGAGCGAAAATGAAAATGCCACTTGGGACAAGCCAAGGGGCTACTGGCATCGCCCCAAGCCTCAAGACGCTGGGCATTTCAAAGGCTATCTCCTGACAGGACTGCTGGAGCCTATCGCGGAAATCACCCTTACCCACCCTGCGTCTACCTACTCGCAAGTCTGGCCCAAAAACCATGGACCAAGCAGGACTGGATTCCATAGCACGTAAACGCACAGCATACTGAATGGCCAGCTTTCGCCAACGAATGGCCAAAGGTGGCTCCGAGACCTCAGCATAGAGGCTGACCACTGGAGAAGTTCGAAATGCCCCAGTCGCCACACGCACGCCACTATGATGCACAGTGTCCAACATCTGGAGAGTCGAGTCACTAGCCGAACCATACACCATGCACGCATAATCAAGTTTGCTGCGGACAAGGGCTCTGTAGAGGCGCAACATGGCAGCGCGATCGGCACCCCATGAAGTGCCCGACAGAACCCGCAAGATGTTAAGTGCCCGCAAAGACTTGTCTTTAAGTTGGCGCAAGTGTGGAAGCCAAGATAACCTGGAATCGAACACCAGACCCAGGAAACGTGCCTGTGGGACAACAGGAATCTGCGCCTGCCCCAAGTACAGGCAAGGATCTGGGTGCAGCGTTCGTTGGCGGCAAAAGTGAATGCACACAGTCTTGTCCGGAGAAAACCGGAAACCATTACTGACCGCCCAGGTCTGGACTTTGTTAATCGCCAGCTGTAGCTGCCGCTCGCAGGTCTGCATCCGAGCTGCTCGAAAGCGCAGGCCGAAGTCATCGACAAACAATGACTGGGGAACAGCAGCTTGCTGAGCAATGGGGTTGATCCCAATAGCAAACAAGATCCCAATAGCGAACAAGAAGAACACCTCCTTGAGGCACACCATTCTCCAAGACAAACGGGCGGGAAAGAGCCGCCCCGACACGAACACGAAAAGAACGGCCTGAGAGGTAAGCGGAAAGCAACAGTGGCATCCGTCCCCTCAAGCCACAGTTATAGAGATTACGGAGAATCCCATAACGCCAGGTCGTATCATAAGCCTTCTCCAAGTCAAAGAAAACCTGAACCAGATGTTGACGCAGGCGAAAAGCCTCCCTCACATCCGATTCAAGGGCAACCAGATGATCGATGGTTGACCGAAAACGTCGAAAGCCACACTGGGACGCAGATAAGAATCCGCGTGATTCCAGCACCCAGACCAACCTCTCACTGACCATCCGTTCCATAAGTTTACAGACACAGCTAGTCATGGGTTCGGCATGGGTCTGATAACTTTGGCAGTTCCACTGAACGATGGCATGCGCAGGCATTAGGGCGGGCTGAAGACTGAATCATTCTCCTCAACTCCTCCTCTGGGCGATCCGAAAACATCCGAATCCTCACCCGAATCAAAAGATGGAGTGAGGTTCAGAACGAAGTTGTCCTCGGAAGGAGGAAAAAGTTCTGGAGAATTGGAACAGGAAATCTCTCCCTGTTCCATGGGCAAAGTAGTATCAAGATGTTGAGGGGACACAACGGACCCCTCAGCAAGCTGGCCGTTCAACGACAGTTTCACATTCTCTCCTGGTGGCGACGTCCTCACGGGTGGTGATGAGGCCTTACCAGCAGGAGCCTTTTTCTTCAACTTTTTCTGTGGTTCACTCCGGGCAGGCGGAGGCTTAGCTGAAGCCCCATCCTGCTTGGGAACAGTTACAGCAGCAGGAACAGCAGCAGGAGCAGAAGCATTTGCAGGCTGGGCAGATGTCGACGGCAAGGCAGCAACCGGGTCCGAAGGACCCAAAAGACCCTGCAGAGATGGATGTTGCTGGGTCAACAAAGTAATAAGCTTGTCCACCGTCATCGTCAAAGACCTGAGCTCAGAGCGTAAATCTGCTAAATCAGCAGACTCACTAACTGGGCCAGGCGTTGGCGCACTGCACACCTGCGCAAAAGAACGAGTCATTGGCGGTGCCGGTAGCCTGGCTTTCTTAGCCTAGTAGGAAAGCCCGTCCTTCACCTTTAGTTCCTGCACTCGACGTTCCTCAACATAAACACGACAGTCCCGTGAAGAGGCTTGGTGCTGACCACCGCAGTTGACGCACTGCTTCGGGCCAGCACAGTCAGCGCCTTCATGGGCTGCCTGAGCACAGGAAACACAGGTAGGCCTACCTTTACACGAGCCGCTGGTATGGCCGAAACGTTGACAGCGGAAACACCGCATCGGATTCGGAACGTAACTCCTGACCTTCAAGCGCAGGTAACCGGCAGTAATGTGCTGCGGTGCAACTTGCGTATCAAAGGTCAGGAAAAAGGTGTCAGTTGGCTGGGCACCATTCTCGCCTTTCCGTGTCAAACGCCTCACAGCCGTAACACCCTGTGACTTGAGTTCGTCCAGGATGGCATCATCACCGAGACCCCTCAAATCAAAGCATGTCACGACCCCCTTGCTGCTGTTCAAAGTACGATGCGGCATGAATGAATGAATTATTTCAAAATGAAAAATATATTTGATGGCTCTTTCTCAGTAGATTCGAATTCTTCCTTGAATCATAATGAAATGATAAGAATTGAAAAGATGATGTTAACAAATAATCGTGAATTGATTTACAGTGGGTCTTTTTTATTAAAAGAAAAAAACCATTCCAGACATAAATACTATTATTAGAATGTAAGTTCTCCACAGGGTAAAAATTTTCATGGCGTATTGTCTGGAAGTGTTGATTGGCATGTATATCCTATTTTGGATATAAATAACAATAAACCAACTACCTTTAATCAAGCTGTGCAGTTTGACGAAAAGCAATGTTCGGAAAAAGCTATTAAGAAAGAGGTAAAGTCATTAGAGAAAATGGAGGGATGGAAAATCGTTGATAGGCTGTAGAAAGTAAATTTATGATTTCTAAATGTATTTTTGCAAAAAAATATCGATAAAGATTGAACTTTACAAAAATGTCAGGCAATATTTGTTGCATATAGAAATTCTGCAAAGTCGGCTTTTGATTTTGGAGAAATTCCCTCGCCAGTTTTAACCTCTATTCTTTAAAGATTTTATGTGTTCTTATTGATGCATGGGGGTATTCGTTTAGAACAATAGGCATAAAGATAGCCTTACGTAGCAATATTGACAGAAGTATACATTTGAGGTCCCCCGCAAAGATATTGTGTTGATAAGGAGAGTTAAAACAAAGTTTTTTCATAAAAGGGGTTTGTTTCTGAGATGTCCCACAGTCCGGTCACCTCTGAAATTTGTAAATGAAGGATATTTTTACAGTTTGCAATTTTTGCCAGAATCAACTAGATCTTTGTGCATTTTTTAAGATTGTAGGTGAGCATTTTGTGGTGGCTGAGGTTTATGTTGACGACTATTGTTTGTGCAGTCCTGAGCTTATGATAGATGAAGCAATAGTGGCATTTGAAGAATATTTGAGACAGTAGAAACCATGAACACTCTGTATTTGTGCATTTTGGCTGAAATTAATGAACAGAGAATTACAGTATCACAAGATAAAAATATAAATAAAATTATTTAAGCGTTTGGTTTAGATAATTCAAATCCTGTATGCGTTATTGCAGTTTCTAGTCAAAATATTGATGATTCTATTAATTCACCACTATGTACACGAGAAGATTACCAAAGTTTAATTGGATCATTATTATATCTGTTCTCAGGAACTCGACCAGATATAAGTCATGTCATTGTACATTTTTCAAGATTTAATACTAAATTAAGAGAAATCCATTGGATTACTGCGTGAAGAGTAGCTATATATGTGGAAAAAAGTGTCCTTAGAAGGTCACATTTTAACCTTGGGTTTTCGGGTGCAACTTGGTTTTCGGGTGCAACTTGGTTTATTACAAAAGATGGGAAGGGTTTTTCTGGACATTTGATAAGTTTTAATGAGGCAAATTTCAATACATCGTATCATTGTAACACATTAACATGAATATTATTTATGGGTATCTTTGATGGTACCAAAATACATATTGTTCTACTAACATTATTTAGGTAACACAGAACAAAAAATTAGGACGATAGGACAGTTATATCAGATTATAATCTGTATTTTGCTTGCAGTTATTTTTACTATTTTTATCAAAAGATTAAAGATGGGAAAAGATTATAAAATGATGGTGGAAAGCCAAGGCTTGTAAAGCGCTCACCTTAAGCAAGTCAGTGCTTCAAAGTGTCAATTCGAGCTTTTGAGCTGTAACAGACAAAGCCGAGACAATGGGCTGTGGAAGAGAAATTCCAAGGGCAAATTGCCCTTCATGTGAAAAAGAATATACAGATAAAAAAATTTCAGACAATTGACAAAGATATTTGCGATTGATGAGATAACCGAGATTTGGGGTAAGGCCACGAAAAATTAAATAATTGGTTCTCAAGAACGGTAGTAAAAATTTGACGTAGCCACACAGCATTTATTTGCTACTTATTCACGATTTTTCAGACGCAGGCAATGGCAATTTTTTTATACCAAATCATAAAACTTTGTAGCTTACATTTTGTTGTGGAGTGCAAAATCTATGTTTTAGTACCATGTTCAAGCATGTTCAACGTGCAGGTGATGCACACTGGATAAAAGGCTTTCTTTAGATCCAAGTTTTTAGTTGTGATACTCTTCTGAACAGCCATTTGATTCGTTTTGAGGTGGTCATGTTTTTGAAGCAGGTACTCTAGTTATTGGTGGAAAAATTAAGGAAGCAATGATAGCATCAGGCGATTGAAACAAAGAGACATACAAAGATACCCAGTGATCAAGCAGTGTAGCTTGGAATACGACAGTAGCATCAATAGTATAACTAATAGCAGCAGTATACTAAGTAATAAAAAAAAAGTAACGGAGTCTCCAGACAGACTCCAATTCTCCCGGAGTAATAGTAGCATCTAAGTTCAATAGTATCAGAACGGAAAGTGATAGTGTACATCAGACAAACCCCTATTCTCACTAAATATCTATAAAAACACCAGAATATTAGCAGACTGCAAGACTTGACGCAAACAGTGACAACCCCTAAGACAAGCTGTATGGTCAACATTGAAACCCGGCAAGAAATAATAGGCCAACTAAGGAATGGAGGGCAGCAGTAACGTCTTTGTTACACCGTTATTGACCGAATTTATATAACCAGGATGTTGACTAGCCACGTAAGTGAGTGGAACACAAAAAGATGGGCATGGTTGCAGGTTGTAAAAATTGTTCTTGACTTTTAAGCGAAATAATTGTGGCATTCCTCCTGGAAAGCAGAACCAGAGACATTTGAATAGGTTGAGGATGTCGTGATAATTCGAGTTTCTTGTGAATCTTTTAACAACAGAGCATTGTTATTATAACCGACTGAATGAAGTTCTTCTTCGCTAGTACTTTAGAGATTGTCTTGATGGACAACGTTAGCTAAATAAATAATAGTCAATTAGTCATGTAACAGACTTTGGGCAATGAGGTCCAGTGCAGTGGGGGGCTTTCTCTGAAATTTGGGAAGCAAACCTTGCATGTACATTGCTGTGCTGTCAGATGAAGCAGTGCTCAGTTGTCTTTAGGCCCATCAACCGTTTAGCCTTGAACTTAGGGTTAGTGCTGTGGTGGTTCCTTTTTAGAAAGACCAGAGTAGTACTGGAACATTACTCTGGCACGTGACGGCCAAATATTTTAACAAATCACAATGTAACCCACTTCTTCCACTGTCACACAAAATGGTGAATATGATGGGTACTTGGTTTTTGGCTGAAAACACCTAGCTCAGACTTCATGAATAGATTTGATACGTTTGATGAGTTCTTCATGAGTCGTGTCATGGTGAAGTACCCAATGAATAATCTTGACCGAATGCAGGAACATACCACTAGCACTGGGTGGTCGAGTAATATGGGCACCAAGTAATAGATGATTGTTAACCAAAGATGGTATCTTACCTGTTTCAGAGAGAAAACAAGTAACAAGGTTCTTTTTGTATTCTAAGCATTACATTATTCTGCAATCTACTACAGACTGTTGCAGACTGCAGCTCACTGCCAACTGTAACAATCTGCAAAGAATGCTGCTTTTGCCAGAATGACAGGGTAGGCTAAACTATCGGCATTTATAATCATTCCACTGGACTGGCACAATGTGCACCCATCACAGTGTGGAGCACTCAATGGTGAACGGGATCCAAAATCTTTAGAGAAGAGTTGATGGCCGAATCACACACAACACAAAACATCAGATAAGTCTGCTGTACAAATGCTACAAAAAGCCTTATCAGCACCCTAGCCAGTGCGTAGTAGGAGGCAATAAGGGCCACTGCTATGGATTCCCATATTTAAACTAATTTATTAACACTAGCAGTTAAACTTACTGAAAAGAGGACAGTTTTGTCGATAGTGAACATATCGTACACATTAATCCCAATCTTCGTGCCCATCAGCCGCATTGCTAAAAACATTGCTGCAAATATTGTGTCATCATTATCCTTCATCTGAAAATGCAATAATAGAACGAATTTTGATATATTGTTAGATTTTTTTGACATTTTATCACATTTACAACTTTACCCATATTTAGGAGTTTAGTCGCAAACATATTTTCTCAACTATGTAAATTTAGCCACTAAGATGCTAATAAGTAGTTTAAAATAATCTTGACTTTGTTCACACCGGTCACTTATTTGTCCCGAAATATTCATAAATATGTTTTTATTCAACTAGGCCAAATAATGGACTTTGGATTCTCCACGTTAGTATGCTAGGCAATGGATCGGGATTAAACTGCCCTGCTAACTTAAATTGTAAAGCACATAGTATTGGCACGATCTCGATTTACAGTATGACACAGGATGTGAACGTGTAGCCTCATGATCCTTTTAACTCCATACTTTTCAATAAGGGTTTGGCGATAATATTCTGAGAAGTCTTTTGCAATGACTGCAAGTTGTGTTTAAAAAATATACCCTACATCTAAATAAAAACTATTTCAAGATTATCTCATTATTTGGTAGCAGAGTTTTTGATCTTGTGTTTCATTTAGCAATAATTTTGTAATTCTCTTAGTTCAGATGGGTTGTAAGATAATTATTGTTTCTTATTCCGTACGATTTTGCCCTTTAGGTAACTGTAGCTATTTTTTATTCTCTCTTATACTTCTGTTGAGTTTTATTTTATTTTCAGTTTTGAAATAGTTGTTATTACGTGTGTGCAAGTGATTATTACAAACGTTTGGTAGATTGATGTCCGTGAAGAGGTAGAACATCAGAGGGACAAACTTATTCCTCTGAATTTTCTCTTCAACGGACAAGGGAAATAAGAATTTACTGCGTCAGTCAACAACGAAACTTTCGTAACAATAACACGCTTGGATTGTCATATCAAATTTTACTATTACAGCATTGTTGCTCACTTGTTGCTTGATCATTAGGAAAACAAGAAAATAAGAAAAATTGGGCCTGTGTAAGTATTTATTGCAAACGTTTGGTAAATTATTGTCTTTGAAGGGCGGGGGATTGAGGCTTAATAGCATGATGACAGCAAGGTCGTTAGCGTCATCCTCAGTCACAGTCCAGTAGTCCGTGAAGGGGTAGAACATCCGAGGGGCAAAGTAATTCCACACCTCACACATCGCTCTATGAAAATCATGCATTAGATCGTTGACCCATGGTTTCTTTTCAATCATTTGTGCTCTTGCACCAAAGTCATTATTAATATTATTAAATAATTCTATTGCTTGTCTAACATGCTTGTGACTAAAGAAAGCATTATTTTAAAAACATAATAATTGCAATGCTATTATTATTTAGTAGATTTTATATCGCAGAAATTATAGAAGAAATAAAATACTTACTGTAACCTATTTAAAACTGAAAACATAATTCATTCATTGCTTTTACCTAACGTAAACTTTTGCTCGTAATTTACACGTTAGACAGTTGAATAGGACATTTGTGTTTTAATTTTGGTGAGTTGTCCTATTAGCTTCAGGAATATGCTAGCCACTTTGAACAGCTGAGTTGCACTGAGCGAGTCCATGTAATACAACACAAAATAAAAGAAAAGAAAATTAGCTTACTACCTGATTGTAATGTATTCCACACTGCTTTGTTGGAATATTGGTTACCAAATGAACAAGTGGCATATGAGCCTGCAAATGAGGGATAAAACTCAATTCAAGCACTGTTATACTGTAATAAGCTAGTTTTCTACTTTTAGAACGATGATTAAACTACACTTAACATTATGTAAAGTTAGGCTTTTAGACCCGTCACCATTACACATTTATAACAGCATTTCAGGTTGTATAACAATTATTACGAACTTAACGATAGGTAGGTACTGTTTGCTGTGCTGTTATGGAACCAGACGTTCGATGCTAAAATTGAATAAGATTCATTATTATGAGTTTACAAAGAAAATGTATTTCGACTTCATGCCAGATAAATTTCTTTTATTGGCGGGGCGAGCGTACGAAGCAAGTGAAGCATAGATTATAACAGACACCAAATTGCAAAAATGGTGGTTGGTTGGTTGGTTGGTTGGTCCGTTGGTTGCACTTTTGTAGTCTGGGTGGAGCCCAAACTAATGTTCGAATTGGAATGAAATTTGATACATCACTTGATACCCCCAAAAGTATTGCTGAGCCAAAATTTGCCATAAATCGAACATTATTACGGAAGAAATTACAAATTTTTCTAATTTATTTCTAACACTCCACCAATGTAAATTTGGAATCCTGTGAATAGTTAGGGAATTCTGACGAAGCATGCACAAAGTCAAGCAAACTTCAAAAAACACAGCAAATTACTATTTGGTTGCTTATTTCTAGTTAATATCCTTTTTCGAAATAACTTATGAAATAATAATAATTGATCGTTGCATTTAACCACTACAGGAAGAAACGTAAACATAAAAAAACAAAAGGATTCTGTTAACAAAACACATTGGTTGCATTTGAAAAAAAGAATGCTTAGAGAAATTTACTTCAGCATGACATTTAAACTAGAGATAGGAATCCTGAATATGAAGCCTGAAATCTTCGATCAAAGCGAAGCGGTATATATAAAACGAAAGTTTAGAGCAGACGACCTATTTACACCAAAGCACGAAACAATAATATGCCTGCCTCTTAAAGTTTATAGATTCCACGTTGCCACGGTAACGTGAAGTCTCAAAACCAAAACCATGTCGCATGAAGGAATAGGCCTAACTCGCGAATGGATCTGTTGTAAGCTGCTGCTACTTACAAAATTAAATCGGAGGTAAATATTAAGCTTAAATGCTAAAAAGTAGGCCTAAAACCTAAAACTAGGCCTAAAAGCTAAACATTTTTAACCTAACGTGTGATGATTATTTCTTTTAGATTATATAATACAGATCGCTGTTGCAGTGAGTGATAGAGGTGTGTGACTCAACATTTTCTTGGTGGCAGTGTCAAGTCTTGTACCAGTGGTAGCAATGCGAACCTTTCGAATCTTTTGATTATTGTTAAAAACTATCGTACTGATGATTCTCTGGATTGAAATTAAATGACTTACTGTTATTATTTTAATTTATTGACTACATTTTGCACAGCAGTTCCTGTAAAGAATATAAGAAATATTTCCAGTGGCAGCACAAACAGTGGTGGTACTTTATTTTTACTCGGCGACGATGACCAACATTTGTAGTGTGGGCTGTGAAATGTGAAAAGAGGCTACAAATAACTAAACAGAAACTACATGCTAGAGCAAACGACAGCTTGTTAACATAAATTTGACACATAGCAAAGGCCTATATTTAAAAAAAAAAAGCTAAAATAAGAAATAGGCCAGTGAAGAGCATCAGTATGTCACACCAAAAGGCAAAGAGCCCAATTTAGCCCAGTGAGTATTGCACCCAGATTTTTAAGTAGCATTAACAAATGTGGTATTGTCATTAACGTAAAAGCTAAATATAAGTTTGAAATGTAGATCTGTTCACTCGGCATACAATAGGCCCAAAGCCTGTCTCCTAATATAATTATTATAGCCGAAATTTGAAGTTGTTTCGGTAAATTATCTTGTTTAGTACTTTCCCTATTTTCATTGTGTTCATTTATTTTGTAAGTTATTTTAGTTACATATCTCTGTAAGCTGGTGTGCATGTGAACTTAACTGTTTCCATTTTTTCCACTGGAATACACAGCAACGACACAACTGCAAGAACGATTTGCTATAATAGGAACATGGTATTTCTCGCAAAGCGTAGATTGTGTAGGATTAGCACCATATTATCGTACATTGATGAATGTTAACAACTATTGCAACTCAGAAAAAAAATTACCTAAACAAAACAACGCAGACATTTTCTTACTTCTGTGTGAATGTTCCCTGCAGTATTCACCAGGAGATACACAGTAAACATCTGTCGAAGAAGCATAGTAGCGAAACATCCATAGAAACATTGGTAGTTTTGCGGTCCTTCAGTGTGCTGGAATGATCTTGCTAAAAATAGTATATCCAAGACACTTCCACACAAAAGAATCATAAGGACTGGTGAAAACAGTTTGCTCAATTCGGTCACTATTTCACAAAGAAACTCGTGACGTCTACGTATGCTATCCATAGCTTCTGTAGAACGGTCTTTTTGGACGATTACTTTCACTTCTTGATTCAGTGTTTTGAAACAAGTTGACAAAGCGTTGAAGTAAAACACCACAAATATTACAACTACGTTAACGATATTGTATACTAAACTCATATAGATCAAGGTAAATGCTCCAATTAAAGCAAAGATAACTGCTGTCGATACCCCTTTCAAAGTATTTTCGCATACTTCAAACCCCCAAAACGTAGTTAACATCCAGTTTCTATCATCCTTATTGCTTAAATAACCGATTAAATTTGTGGCAAAGACTATCACATTCAGTAAAACACAAACCTGAACTCGACTCTTAAGATAATTATGCATGGTTTTGCCATTTTCGACATTATTCATAGACAAATAAATAAGTTTTTCCAGTAAACGTCTCACTTTTTCTTCTCGCAGATGAAGTGTTACAGTGCAACCAAATGCCATCGTTCCATTAATTCCAAATGCAATAAGGATGGCTGTAACGTTTAAACCTTCATTTTTCCAATGTTTAAAAATGGCTGTAATCCACATTTGAAGAGTCATAAAGAACTGAACAAAAGCCACAAAATACAACCAAGCTGTAC
>JAHWFP010056983.1:0-10553 GCA_023313725.1 Lithobius niger
ATGGAATCGCTAAAGATAATGAAATGCGTGCCCTGAAGGCCAAGGATTCATTCCACCGCCAAACCGAGAGCCAAAAGCTCTGCAGAAAACACAGAATAGCCTGATGGAAGGCGATGTCCTTAGCAATGTCCTTGGTAATGTCAATCGTCCTCGGGAATGAAACGTCCTCGGGAGTGAAACGACCACTGCTACAACACTGGTATCAATGATTGCTGACGACACTTAGCATTAGAACATGAGAAAGAAGAAACCTATTTTGGTAAAACATGGACCTTACACGTGAGAAACCAAACCATATCGATGAAGCAAACGGTGTTGGCAGCACTGTTAGCTAGTGTCGTTATAAGTCTGGCCAGATTGTATATTAACCATAATTGAGCAAAACAAGATGGTCACATCCTTGCACGATTGACATGATGGGTGTTTTTTGTTTCATCTTGATGGTTTAGGCTACAAAAAAGATGGCATTTAACAGTGTTAACACTTGGAAGTCTAGATTAAGCACACGTAACGTTCAAAATATAATATGTACCTCTAAGTTTTATGTACGTGGGACGCCATCGTATCATACTGATTTATGTAGCACGTTCCCAAACGCTGTTAGTATGACGTAATTAGTCAGCACAACATTGACTCACCAGCTCGTCACCGTTTAGCAACTTGCATTGAGATTTGAAATGCACTTATAGACACATGATGTTCCTGAATGCCACGTAAATGGTACTCAGATTGCACATGTTACGTGACCTAGTACTGGTGCAACCTAGTGCACTGCCAATTCCACTTCCTTTATTTGTGGTTGTTCATTTTAAGCTGTCGGTATTTTAAACTGTTAAGAATGAAGTAAGAATAAAATAGGCCGTTTTGTGCAGAAGTTTTGTGCAGAAAATATAATTTTCCGGAAAGACAATATTGTCAGGGAAGAGAGATGAGATCAGTGTGACAATTTTTTCAGGAGGATATGAGTAGTTGTGACAAATCTTGACAACATTGGGTGGTGTCAACATTTGCTAAAAAAATAGCTTGATAGGCTATCACTTTACAGGCCATGGGCTAAAAACCTAAACCCCCCACCTTCCCGGACATTTTTCAAGATGGTACTCAAAAGTTCTCTTAGTTATGTACAGTCTGTATCGGGTTGTCTGCCTTCCCACTTTTAGTGATTTTGGCTGTTTTTGCTAGATTGGTGTATTTTCTGTACAATTGTATGTCAATTATAATATTCGGCGTCTTCTGTATTTCTAAAATGCGTAGTATCTCTATACAAAGGTTTGATGATATTCTGTGTGTTAGGTACAATATAATGTTAGCTTACTGAACAAACCCTGGAAACCATCTTTGTTTATTTCAAATAGATTAGAAGTTACAGAGTCAAACGTACACTTATAACGGTTTGCCTCCGTATAGGATATTCGAATCTGGAGCACCACACAGCTGGTTAGTGCTTTAAATACGGAATATAAAGTTAAAAAGAACACAAGGATAGTACCGTAATTATTTACTAAGATTATGACAAAAATGTGTCACATCTCACTAGTAAGCATATGTACAGTGGTATAGAAAAATTACATTATACGCTTCGAAGTTTACAATATTAAATTCATCAGAATCATAAATAACATCAGTGTGGCTCAGTGGTAGGACCTCGACTTTTGGTTTGTAAGGTCGTGGGTTCGATTCCTTGCTCAGGCAGTCTGTATGTATACATGCACGTGTTAAATGCTGCCTATGGATATGTCCTTCTAGCCGAGTCAGTAGGGCTCAGTGGTAGGACCTCGACCTTTGGTTTCAAAGGTCGTGGGTTTGATTCCCTGCTCAGGCAGTCTGTATGTATACATGCAAGTGTTACGTGCTGCTTATGGACCTTTCCTTTTGGCCGTGTCAGTACGGCTCAGCAGTTGGTGTTAGACCAAGGCCATTGGTTTCAAAGGTCGTGGGATCGATTCCCCGCTCAGGCAGTCTGTATGTAAACATGCATGTACTAAATGCTGCCTATGGACGTTTACTTTTGGCCATGTCAGTATGGCTTAACGGTAGGACTTCCGCCTTTGGTTTAGAAGGTCGTGGGTTCGATTCCCAGCTCAAGCATTCTGTATGTATACGTGCAAGTGTGAAATGATGTCTGTGGACGTTTCCCTTTGGCTGTGTTAGTATGACTCAGAGGTAGGACCTCGGCCTTTGGTTTCAAAGGTCGTGGGTACGATTCTCCACTCAGGCAGTTTGACATATAAGTCTAAAAGGTAACGTAACTAGGCGTGCATCTGTATTTACTTAGCTCCTTTTGCTTTCCGTCGTTAATACCGTTCAAAAGTTGAAAATGAGCAAAAAATTGAGCAGTAGCTGTGACATCAGCCCCTAGTAAAACTGGCGTGGCTCGGGCCTTACTTGTGGTAGATCATTTTAATTGCCCTTGATTCAAAGAAAACATCCCCACCCTTCAAATGAACCTAATTGGAGTCATTCATATAAATTAGACACCGCACAAGAGGAGTTTAAAGTTGAAAATGAGCCAGAAATTGAATAGTAACTGATATATCAGCCCCCTTGTAAAACTGCCGTGGTTCGGTCCATAAGAATCATAGATAGATTTCCTTGCCCTTGAATCAATGAAGATATTCCCACCCTTCGAATGAACCTAATTGGAGTTATTCATCTAAATTAGAAACGGCACAAGAGCACTTTAAAGTTGAAAATGAGCGAAAAATTGAACGTTAACTGTGATACTAGCCCCTAGTAAAATGGGCGTATATGTCTCGGTCCATAATAGTAGTAGACATTTTCCTTGACCTTGAATCATTGAAGATATTACCACCATTTGACTTAACATAATTGGAGACATGCGTCTAAATTACAAATGATGCAATAGCAAATGAATGTTTAAGTAGTATTCATAAATTCAAACATCTATAAAGACTGAATAAGCCAAAATGGCGCCAAATGGCCCAACATGACTTTTTATCGATAACCGTGAGATACGGAAAAAAAGTGTTAAGACCTACATTGTAGATTAAATTATTGTTATTGGGCGTCGTCTTTAATGCTCGAGGTTTACAGTCTAGGACCCATCAAAATCCTAAAATGCTCATTTTTTTTATTAGGTTCAAGCAAAAAACTGCTCTCACAATGCATCGCACACTATTCAGTTTAAGTGTGCTGTCAGTGGGATGTTCTTGGAGATCATAATCACCTCTAAAGCTGATGGCAGACCCACATATTGTTTTGCAATATATTCCCAAGTATCGAAAAACCATAACCACACAAAATCCCCAGGGAAAAAATAAGGGTTATGGTGGGTCCATGGTCTATTATGAATGTTTCCACTGGAATCCGAAATAAAAAGAAAAACATAGGATACCTTCAATCGGAAGCATATTGAAGAAGCAAACAGTCTGAATTGAAAATTAGCCTTTGAAGAATATAGGATAGACAAATCTCAGAAAGAAAGAAGAGACAACTTCACCGAGTGGGACGCAAAACCAGGACTTCCCCTTATCAGCCGGGAGCCCTAACCAGCGCACTGGGATGGATACTGGCTGCTGGCGACAGCTGAGCTTAGTAGCTGTTGAATCTTAATCACGTTGGATCTAAACTACAAGGATGAAAAGTAACTTGCTTCTTGGCCAATATGTTAGAAATAATGCAAGCCATAAAATTAAGAATCAGTCAACGTAAAGGTTTAATGACGCAGTCTACATAAAATAGTAGTCTTATAAGAATGCAAGATACACAGTCTGAGCAAAAAAGAAAAGGCAACTGCTGCGTACTGGTACTCAAACCTACGACTTCCCGCTTACTAACTGATCTCTTTAACCACTGTGTTACAGGGGATAATGGTTACAGGCTCCAGTAGCTGTTCAATCTCTATCAATGGTTACCTAAATGCAACAAAGATTTACAACGAGAGAACGCAACTTGCTTTTCGGCCTGTACACTAGAAACAATATAATAAATAAAGAACAATAAATCAACGTAAAGGGTTAACGAAGCAGCCTGAATTAAAGACTGGGCCTGTAAGAAAGCAAGATAAAGAATGAAAGAAATACAACTGCCTCTGCTGGGACTCAAAACCAGTACTTTCCGCTTAGTAACTATCCCAGTATATTACAGGGTGGGTTCTGGCTGCAGGTAGCTGTTCAATCTTTAGCAGTGGTGAGCTAAAGGCCACAAACATATACAAGCCATGTAAGCAACTTGCTTCTTGGCCGCCGCACTAGAAATAGTGCAAGCAACAAATAAATAATAAATCGTAAGCAGAATGATGTGTTAGACTGTACACCAAACAAAATTGCACGATTCTATCTTGGCACCAGCTTTTGTCCATTATATTGCTGCATCGTGCTAGGGCGAAGGAATGCTCAAGCCACGCACAAATAAATGTTATCGAAGATGTAATCATTAACTATTCCTGTCAAATCTAGGTGCCAACTCGGATAAGTTCTCACACATCAGTGAACAATCTGTAAAGGTTGTTCATACAAAGGGTATCAGTGGAAAAGTTGGTCTTCGCCGTACTAATCACTACCCCTAAAGGAAAAATTTCTAAAATAACTTTCTGAGGTGCCCACCTGGGCCTAAAGTTTAACATTATAAGTCAATGGAAAAAATCGCAAATTCTGAAAAAATTAATTTTGACTAGTTTAACATACAGCTTTTTACATTATCTCATTTGTTACTCTCACAGACCATTAAAAGAAACCAGAATTAAATAAAAAAAAATTTTCTCCCTAAACTTCGTTTTAATTCAAGCCTTTTTCCGTATTTTGATGGCCAATAATTCGCATTGTTTTCTGGAAGAAAAAGAAATGTTTAGATTTTGGCTTCAATTTGGTGGTCTCTGAGAGTACCAAATGAGATAATGTAAAAAGCAATATTTTAAACCGGTCAAAAATCACTTTTTCAGAATTAGCGATTTTTCTCATTGACTTATAATGTTAAACTTTAGGTCGAGGTGGGCACTTCAAAAAATTATTTTAGAAATTTTACCTTTAGGGATATTGATTAGGAGGTCGAAGACCAACTTTTCCACACTATTACGATTTGAAATTAAAAAAAAACAATTTTTGATATACCCTAGTATTGTATATGCAATTTTTTATGCTAAAAACGGCAGCATTAAGTTCACATTTCCGTAAAAATATCCTGCCTATCGCTCAAATGTGGACCAATTAACATCAGTTTGTCTTAATATTACAGAGTTGGTCACTAGTGGTAATATAATCGTAAGTGTATAACTCAGGCTCATTCTCGAAAAATTCACTTTTGTGAGGAGTTTTGTCAGAGATTGCATCAGCACTGCACTCCTGAATTACAGGTTAAACATAACTTTAAAACACATCTGATGATTTCAGTAACTAATGATTACTTACTAAATTAAAGCCATCAACTCAGTGTTTCTTTTCATTCATAATGATTTGCCCAGCAGATCAGATGATCAGATGATTAATAGATGAAACTAAGATTGGTACAGCAATGAATCTAACTACTTTCGAAACACTAGAATCTATCGCCTTTGGAGTGCATTCACTTTTCGAGCACTAGTTGAGCAAGTAGCTTACCGATACAGCACCTGCAAATAGTCACTTCCTTTTATATTGTATGATAAAAAAACGTTAGTCAACGGTGGGTAACTTCTGAGCCAAGGAAATCTTTTTTTAGAGAACTTCTGTAGTAATTCCTTGGATTTGTACAACGGGTTAGGAACGTTCGCCATCTTAAAAACAATGGAACAATAAAATTTGAGTTAATTTAGTTTTAAAATAATTCAGTATGAAAGAAAATACAAAAACGTAAGAATCTATAAAATTATATTTAAAAAATAAATTATTTACTAAAATATCGAACACGTTTCATTTTCTGCATGTTAGAAATGGAGCTGTTGAGCTGTTTTAAGCTTTCAGTTAAAGTATTCATGCTTGTTTCTTTTAGACTTCCTTAAGGAAGACTTCAATATGCATCGAAGAGTCTATCCAATGCGAGCTGTGGACATTTCTCCAGCACAAATCACAAGGCAGCAATCAATCAGTTATGCAATATGCCGCCCAGTAATTATCTTGGGGCAAGTGATGGGACTTATCAGTTGGAATGTTAGACTTTGCAAGCAAAACAGCTGTGAGCATCATACGTCAATTCGAAACAGGACACTGAACTTTCTTTACAAAGTGTTATCGAGTATCGTCATTGGTTCTGTTTTTTCTTTAAGATTGAAGACAACTATATCAATTAAAAAAAATTGAATCAAGTTAGCAGTCTGGTTGAAATTGCTTCAGATTTATTAGTAATTGGTCTTACAACCCTGGTGTTAATTTCTCACATGTGTCATGAAATGAGGATTTATAATTTGTTGCAACTGTTACAAACGTCAGAAACATTGTTTGGAGAGCGATTAAAAAAGTTAAAGTATTGTTTAAAATATTCCTTTCCTCAGTTTGCTATCTGTATTACAAAAACCTTCCTATGGGCGATCAGTACACGTAATATTCGGAGTATTAATGCAGCATTTAACCTCAGTTACGACTTTCTGCAGGGTATTTGTGATTTGTTCGTAGTTGTATTTTTTGTCATCGCGGCTAACTTGTGTGCTGAGTTTTTTTCGGCGCTAAACCATCAAGTAAAAAATGTTTTATCACGGAAAAGGAATATTTCTGATGAATATATTGAATCTGTTGAAAACAAGTACCAGCAGCTTTATCAACTTGCACAATCTGTACAAGAAACATTTACATTTTCCATCACTGCTTTGATTGCACGAGTCGCTTTTGAGCTTATGTTCAATGTCGTACCGAATTCTGACCACAAATTTCTCTGGATTTCGTACGATTACTACGATCTATGTAATACTTGTGAGGTTCTATCATGCATATCTTATCTGTACAACAGCCGAAACACTTACTTCACAGGTAAATATGATATTTCTTACCTAAGGTAATAACTTGGGGGAAAACATTGCGACAAGAATAATTGACTACACTTTTTGAATAAATAAATCTGCAAACATGACTAAAAAAAAGCTTGATATGTGTTTCTTATGTTTTTGCACATTCTGTAAGGTTGGAAACTTGGTTAAATTCCAAATGCATCAGTGGTGGATCAGGTTTTACTACCCTGAGCAACATCTCCATTAGTTAAACCAGATTAATTCGATTTTGAGCAGAAGAAAAAAGCAAAAACGCAGCAAAAAGTGATTTTATCATAGTCCAAAAACAATGGAGGTAAAAAAAACATTCCACCTGACAAAATCTTAAACTAATTAAACAAGGCATTGTTACACTCGATCGTGAATGGGGTTAGGAAAAAAAACTGAGGGAAAGAGGCTACACCATCATTGTCTTAAATTTTCAAAAAATAGGGAAATTGTTGTATTAACGTTCTTTTTAACTGCTAAAGCTAAAGGATTGAGAAGAACAAGTATGCAGTGAAATAAATACTATTTTTCAATTTCCAATTCTTCAGCTTTTCTAATTCTTCAGGTTCAGTTTTTGTTGTAACCTCGAAATTGTACAAACAATATTTAACGTTCAAGCTACGATTTAAAATATAACCCTAGTCTTTTCATAAGTCTTTAGTGAGGTATTGCTGACTGATACGTATGCAGTAAAACCATATTCCAGCACAATGAGTAAACTAAAATTAACAGCACCAATCCAAAGGTTATCATGAAGTCACCCAGCGCTTCATACGCCATAAAAAAGTGAGATTTTTCTGAATTTCGGTTTAGACAAAGCGTACACATTGAAGAAATTGTATGGTATTGTCAACGAAAACACGAAATGTAAATATGATTTGTCTTGAGTATAATTGCCTTTACACTAAGAATGTAAAGGAACCAGGTATTTTTGTTTTCAAAGTGCACACTAGTCAGGGCTGAGTTCAGGGCTGCAGCAGGAAAAAAAGAGAAACCATGGAATTAACGTCACTTTAGTTATCGTTAATAAAGTTATCGTGGGGGTGGAGAGGGTGCAATTTCTCAAGGAAATATATAGGATCTTTCATATGGCACAATCGACATGAGCACGATTGAACTTCAGGGGCACTTCTCTTTCTGGATGCTCGCAGGTGGGCTGCATACAGGATTGAATTCGGAACCATTGGCGTACGAGAAAAAATACCATGCAAGTCTTGCTGTAAAGTACTGCAAAGAAAAGGGTGTAAAACATTCTTGTTTCTGAAGCACGGAAATGCGTGGATTGAGCGAGCAAAGTGAGCGATTTCCATGTAAACTAAACCGTTTCAATGTGTGTTTCGTTTTACTCTATCAGAATTTCATCGCTCACCTTCGTAGACATACAAACGTGCAAACAAACAAATCAACTGTTTGGAATGAAGTAGGTGAAATGTAGATGAGCTGAGGAATGTGACGAACGAACTGTGAGCAACAGTTGCAATTAGTTTGCGTCGAAATAATCAGTACATAGAAATTACATGAAGCATGGATCGTCTTGAAGCTATTAGTCACGCACTGAGATGATCTGAAGAAGGATGCACGCACAAAATAACCTAAACGGAAGACGTATTTTGCAACGTAACACATACAATGTAGATATTAAAATTGGTTTGTGTCAACTGACTTGATGCATGGAAACCTGGTTTTAAAAGGGTGCCAAACATTCGTGTTTCTGAAGCATGGTGGTGTGTGGATTGAGCGAGTAGAAGGAGCAATTTCCACATAAACTAAACCTTTTCAATGTGTGTCTTGCTTTGCGCTCTCTCAGTCTTTCATCTCTCACCTTCATAGGGGATTACCTCTGGAGGAGAAAACGTACAAATATGCAAACAAACAACTCGTATGTTTTGAATGATTAAGATAAAATGCAGGAGTGCTTAGGAATGTGATGGACGATCTGTGAGCAATATTTACAATTAGTTTGGGTCTAAATAATCAGCACATGATTTTGTGATGCTCTAAAAATCAAAGAAATTACTGGACGCATGGATCGACGCCCACATAGCTATCGGATGGCCAGACTGTTGGAATGATTTATGGTTATCATTTGTTTATGCAGTGAAGCGTTACGAAAAAAAGCGGACTGCACTCTGACCATTTGCTTAATCGTAGGAGATTACATCTGACGTTCTGCAGATGTTTCTCCAAGTGAGGGATCATCAGAAAGTGAAGTGATAAGACGCCCATGGAAAATTATTTAGTGAGCAGGACGTAAAGAGGGGGGGGGGATTGAGGCTTAATGGCGCGTCGACAGCTTGGTCATTAGCGCCAACCTCAGTCACAGTGCAGTGGTCCGGGTTGCCACTGCACCACACATTACAGAGATGTTATTCAAACCCCTAATCTAAATCTTGTCATACATCTGTACCTCCTGCAAAAATTGAAAAACACCGGACAGGAGGACAGACTTATCGCCCAACTGACGCGCAATGTCATGCGGAAGATGGAACCGACGACGAACACCATCAAGACGGCGACAATCAACAAGTAAGTGCCGGACCGTAAGTGGCCGTCGACACCAAGAACATTCAGGAGGGTCAACCCCCCGCAAAAGGAAACAGTGAGTAAGTCGGGTGTGACCAATTCGCGAACGGGCCAACACAACCTCCTCACGGCGACTGCAGCGACACGCTGAGTGCCACTCCTCGACAGTGCCTTTAATGGCCCGTAACTTGTTACCGTCCTGTCCATCCCACGAGGCTTGCCAAAAAGCATGTAACCTCAGACGCAGAGTTGGAAAAGCGACAGCAATATTCTTAAAATAAGTAAAGCAAGAAAACCCATATAAAGTGTATACTAACACAAATTACAAGTGATGTGTGGTTCTGGGTGGTTACATTGATTCAGTCACGTTTCTGAGGAAAAGCTTGCGCTGATTGAGTGAGTGAAGCAAAAATCAGCGTTTGTCATCAGAAACAGCACTTTTCTGATAAATTGCTTGATCCTTTTGCTTCACTCCTTGGACGTAAAAAAAATATTGACCTTCTCTCGAGATAACCAATATCGCATACAACACTCTTATAAAGCTACTATCTAGATCATTTTTTATGTGGAAAGTTTGTCTGTATCACAAGTGCTGCAGCAAGATATCTCCTCGTGCACAGCGAGACAATGCAGAATGAGCGAGCAAAGCGATTACTGCTCTCCGTCCAATGGTAAAAGGAAGCAATCAACATTTTCTTCGTTTTGAGAAAAACGCAAAAAAACACTTTTTTTGCTTGCATTAACATTTGACAACAATACCAAAAAATGTTTTTACGTGACAAAAATGTAATTTTGGGGCTGAATCCAACCATGTATTAACAAAAAAAATATATGCAAATTTTTACAGTTTTTAAGCAGTTACTTCTTTTTGCCAAAGAAATATTACAGGAATTGCAACGGTAGAAAGAAGTAACTATTAATAAATGGTATTGTTTTAAACCATTTATTCCGTTTATTTATGTTATTTTTTATCCCAATTACTTTAAAACTGAAATACACAATTTTGAACGAATTTTTAAAAATAAAAATATAATTGTTTGAAATGACTGCATAGTTCGCAAAAAATTTAAAACATTGTTTAAAAGAGAAAGTGTGCAGTAAGTAATTCCGGTTGTTTTAATTACAACCT
>JAHWFP010056992.1:0-16438 GCA_023313725.1 Lithobius niger
AAGTGGTTCATTTGTTTGTTTTGTAGGTTTGTTGTATTTTGGTGGCTCGCGTAATTGTTTCTTGTATTTTGCCCCGTTTTTTTTTTAGGTTATAGGAAAAATATGGCAGGCCTATAAGGTGGTATTAGTAACTGATTACACAAAAACGTGGAACCGTTCTAGATACTGTAAATCACATTCCTAGAGTGATGTCAAGGACCATGCTAGTGATCCGCCCGTCAAGTTCTATTGTTGATAATGGCCACTCTTTCTGCCCTGACAAGCAATAGTTGTATTTGAATTAAGTGCATAAACTGTTTCAATGTGATAAAGATACGTGAAGATCGTTAATTTTAGCTGACTAAGATAAACTGACTAGTTCCGCTCATACAAAATAATTTATGTGACAGGTACGAACGAAATTTGGTATTCCAGACACTTTTATAGTTCAAATATGCCGTTATGGTTTGACGTTTGGGAAGCATTAACTAAAAAATATAGCAATTATTCTGAAATATGTTTTCATGTATGTAGGAACACCTCAACCTGTAATCAAAATAATTTATAACGGTTTATTTATTCGCACTGAAGCTGAGCAGAAGCCAACTGTTTATTAGTTAACGAGTAACAATGCAAACTGACTACAGCAAATATTCGGCAACACGATACAATGAACGAACTACCTATTTTGGATCTGAGCTATACGGGTAAAAATCCGTCAAGAATTACGGCTCCTTTATAATTAAATTCAAAATAGGATGCATTAAGATGCGATGCGTATGTCCCTATAGATTTTCGTGGAACCTACAGGGACATACATTTTTAAAAATTACCTGTAATCATACAAAAAGGCGAAACAACAGACAGTTGAGCAGAAGTTCATTATCAAAATGCACCAAAGTAATTAAATAAAGTGCATAAAAAAACGAAACGTCAATTTAAAAACAACATAAAACCGGCAAATTGGCACACAAAAAAAGTAGTGGTATCTGAAAGAAAACACGCAGCGGTGAAAGAGCTCGCCAAGTTTCAACCCATCAAAGTATTGATAGCAGAACAAATATGGCTGCCACCAAGTTGTGTCATGGTGTACCAACCTATACCACGCGCCATGGCTGTTTGCTGTGACGTGCATATCACGTGACTGGGCTAGTCCAATCAGACGGCCAAACAGCCGTTGTTCTCGTTCGTCATTGGCTAATTCATGGTGACGTCACGGCAAACAGCCATTGCGCATGGTTTAACCAATCGAAATTTCTACCCTTACAAAGCATAGAAAAAATGGTGAGTTTTGAGCTCTTTGGGGGAGTTTTCAGGTGGTCTCTACAGCGTCCTCCAAAAAGGAATTTCCGAGCACCCCAGGTTACTTGAAAACAACACAAGTAACTTTTTTTAACACTGCTTTGGTGAGTAAGTTGTTTCAAAATTCCTTTTTGGAGAGCGTGGTAGTAACAACCTGAAAACAACCCCCTAAAAGCACAAAACGCACCATTTTTCTTGGTCATATAACGATCGCGAATGAACAACCTCCAAGCTAATCCCACCGACTATAGAGCACGTTTACGCAACAAGACCTTCTCAAACACAGCTTCCCAAAAATAGCTTCTAGCAGTGATCAAACGACGGCAGCATAAATAGCTACTCGCAGCAAGAATTCAAAATGCAACATGGCGTCCATTTCGGAGTCGTCGAATCGAAGACAAATCATCGAATACGGGTATTCAGAAATTCTTGTACAGCAGTAAAAGTTGTTTTCTAGTTGTCATAAATCGACGCTGTCTTGTTGCACGCTTCGTACGTCGTGTCGCACGGCACGAGGAGGAGATTTGCGTCCGTGTTGTTGCAATGGTTACTACGTATAGACAATTTGAAAGCCACATTCTTCGGCAAAGGCGAGAAGCAGCCAGCAGATTTAGTATTAACCAATTGAAATCTAGTAAACGAGAAATTTGTTGTTGCATAAACGAGCCCTTATATCAGACGGTCAGATTTTAGATTTAACCTTTGATCTAATAGTGGGCGGTTGTTCGTTGCTGGGGGTTTGTTGAAATTTGGTTACTCGCTTAATGGTTTCGTGAATTTTATCCCGGTTTTTTTTCCTGAAGTTATATAATAAAAATGTGGCAGGCATATAAGGTGATATTATTAATAGATTAAGAAAAACCGTGGAACCGTTCTAGATTCTGGAAATTTCATTCCTAGAGGGATATCAAGGACCACGCTAGGATCAAGGATAGCGATCCGCCGGCCAAGTTCTATTGTCAGATTTCCTTCTAAGAACTTGTTCAATTCAGCAGTGTTACGTGGCGGCCACTATAGCTTTGGAACGTTAACAGAAACCAGTGTTTAACGTATTTCAAGATAGTAAGAGTTTGCAGCAGTAGAGCTTGAAAATTGTTGAAAATGGGCAGTCTTTCTGCCCTGACAAGCAACGGTTATATTTTTGAATCATCTGCAAAAACTGTTTCGATGTTTTAAAAGTGCGTCCAGATTGTTGATTTCGGTTTACTACTTTATAGTGACCAATTCATCACATATAAAATAATTTATGCTACAAGAAAGAATGAAATTTGGTATACAAAACACTTGAGCTTCAAATACGTGCCTTTTACGGTTTGACGATAGGGGAGGCATTAAAGGGGCAATATCACTGATTGAATAGCGAACGGGAATGCCATGGCGCTATCTAGCGGCAGTGATATTGTTAAGCTTTGCAGCTTGCTCTAAGGTGCACGAGGACCAACCAAATTTTCACATCCTAAAAAAGAAGGTCGTGGCTTGTTCGTTTCGACAAGTAATGCCACTGTATAATATTAGCTAGCACGTATAGCCAGATTCTACCTGCTTTCAATCGGTGTTAGTGCCACTTGAACTAAAAAGATTACAATAATTTGTAATGCTATTTTCATATGTTGGGAAAACTACACCTGTGATCAAAATAATCATCACTCTTTTTTTCCATGATTTAATCGAGGCCTCAGCCAAATGCTATGCGCCCCAAAAAAAAAAGTCTACAGCATGTCATCACTCTTTATTTTAACGGGTAACAATGCAAACTGATTACTGCAAATAATCGGCAACAAGAACATTGTTTATACAATGTAGGCACTATCTATTATTGATGGTGATCGCTTTGTACTCTGCGGGAACAATTCCGTAAGAGTTACCGCTTCTTAATAAGAAATTCCAAAATCGGATGCATTAAAATCCGTAGCGAACTTTAAATTTTCATGAAACCTGTAGGGACGTACACATTTGAAAATTACCTTTAATTATTTAGAAAAAAGCGAAACAAGGGCAGCTTTGCACAAGTTCATTACCAAAAATGCACGAAAAATAAATCAATAAAAGGTATAAAAATACGAAACGTCAATAAAAAACGATTAAACCGCTAACTAGGCATTGGCAAAAAGAAAATGAAACACAAAACCAAAAAAGTGATATCTGAAAGAAAACCCACAATGGTTAAAGAACCCGCTAAGTATCAGCCAATCAAAGTAGTGATGTCAGAACAAATATGGCTGCTACCAAGTTGCTACATGGTATACTAACCCTAACCGAAAAGTACACCCTTGGAAAGTAGGAATATACCCCTGCCAACGAACAACCGCCAAGATAATCCCACCGACTATTATATCAGACGGTCAGGTTTTTCATTTAACCTTTGATCTGCTAGTTAGCGGTTGTTAGTTGGCAGGGGTTATCTTACTGCTAGTCAGACGTTGTTCGTTGGCGGGCGTGATATCACTACTTTGTTTGCAATGGGACAAGTTTTCGGTTAGGACTGGTACACCATGTGGCAACTTGGTGGCAACCATATTTGTTCTGCCGTCACTAGGGATGGGTCGGAAACCGAAACCGAATTTTCGGTTTTTACTGAAAACCGACACCGAAATCGATTCGGATTTTGTGTCGGTTTTTCGTACGGTGTTCGAAAATTAAAAAAAAATGATTTGTTGTTTTTAACATTTTTTAAATAATTATCATTTTCTACATATAAGCGACAGCAAAGCTCCTAGCTATTAAAACGAAAGATGGGGAAAATGGTGCCACAGATATACCCCCGGTCTATGGCGCTGCTGAAAGTGAAAGCAGGAGTAAGTTGAAGCTAGTAATACAACTGATGCAAGAAAAAAAATTAGGAAAATCTAGTTGGGGGTGGATCGTGGCAAAAACCGATACCAGAACCGAAACCGAGGTTTTTTGGGCGTGAAAACCGAAACCGGAACCGAAATCAAAAAAATGAAACCGACCCATCCCTAGCCGTCACTACTTTGATTGGCTGATCCCCTGGTGAAAAAAACCATAGGAAAACAATAACCGTATACTCGTACTACTGTTACTGTTTAACAGTTAGTTAGTTACTGTTTAACAGTAAGGTTACTGTTAAACAATAACAATAGAACGTATTGTAATTGTTTTGCCATACCTTATTGTTATTATTTTACAGTACGTTAATGTTATTGTTTTACAATTCCTTACTGTAATTTTTAACAATACCTTATTGTAAGTAAGGCTTCGTCAATAGATCCAACTGTTTAACAGTACACACGGCTTGGAATTTAGTCCAGTCAAATAGACCAAATTTAGGTGGAATCGTGGAATAATTCACAATAAGCTGATTTTTGGTACAGATGTTTGTATTGGTCTCAGGTTCAACGTACTAAGAGTTCGCAGCTGTCCGTATTGAGCTAACGCCGCCATCTTGGAAACATGGTGCCCGAAATCAGTTTTTTCAATATATCTTGGTAACGGTTGCTCGAGCGAAAAAGAAAAGTTCTGTCTAAAAATGTAGAGCATAAAATTATCTACAAAAAAGGTTCTATTCATTTTTTTCATTGATACAATGATTCAGCCAATAAACGGTGTAGAAGAGTATGGAGCTATTGCCGTCATCATGGTGGAATCATGATGCCCAAAATTGGATTTTTCAATATACCACGGAAACGGCTGCTCAGGCTTGAAAAATCTTAAGACCAAAATTGTAGTGCGTGGAATTGTCTACAAAAAAAAATTGTATTCTTTTTTTAAATCATGGACCGTGGTAGCGGTCCTTATGTAAGCCTTCCATGTTAAACGTCAAACTTCGAACTCCTAGTTTCACCCAGAATTGACATAGGCCAACGAAATTCGGTATTTGGTTTCGTGTTGTAACTATTCACTGCATTACAAATTTTAATGGCCACAATCGTACCGTTCGGCGTCCACAGTATGGCCATTTCTTGTTGTTGTTGCTGTTATTCTTGTTGTTGGGACTCTTTGCCCTCACCTGGAGATCGAACTACTGAACTGAGTTTTCAAGTACTATAGATTAAAACTAGTTATGGACAAGGCCTAGGGCCTGTCGCAGGCTATTTTAATGTAAATAAAATATTCTCGTGACGGAAAGCCAAATGGGTCGAAATTTTAATCTCCTAGAGATCGACCCAATAAACCGATTTTCAATTTTTATAGCTTAAAGTGTAGGTTTTAACACCGACCACGGCCTTTTGAACACGATTTTAATGTGGCTGTAGTATTCTCGTCGGCAGAGCATTTATTATTGTAGAGCACTGGGGAGAAATCAAAATTAATGTGGAGTAACAAACTTTTGCAAATCGAGCTAAAAACATGAAATTTGGTTAATAAGTCTTGCTTAGCAGTACAAATGGAACCAGCCACAGACTTCCATGAAATACCCCCAAGGGCCCCAGCACCCGCACCCCCCTGTGCTGTCCGACTGGTGTGTCCCAGAGGCCTGGGCAACAATTTCTTGCAGATCAAGCTAAAATCATGAAATTTGGTACACCAGTCATTCTTAGCAGCATAAATCGAATCAGCTATGGAACCCCCTCATGAAATACCCCCAAAGGGCCCACAGCACTTCCTTGTTCCCCTCACTGTGGTTTGACCAGCAAATATTTGCAAATCGACCTTAAGCATATATAATTTGGTACACGTAAGTCTTTTTCAGTACAAATCGAACCAGTCAAGAACCTTCAGTGTTACACAAAAACGGTTTGCATATAAGTTGTTCATAATAATGTAATCTACAATGTAGGTCCCATGCATTTTTTCGATATATCACAGTTGAGAAAAAAGGACATGTTGGGCCATTTTCGGCCATTTTGGTTAATTTAATGCTTATAGATGTCTGAATTTGTGAATACAACTTAAACTTTCAATTGCTGTTGCGTCGTTTATAATTCAGGTGGATGACTCCAACTTTAGTCATTCAAAAGGTAGGGCTCTCTTCTTTGAATCAAGGGCAATGAAAAGGGACTACTACTATTAGGGACTGAACCACGCCCGTTTTACTAGAGGCTGGTATCACAGTGGCCGTTTATAATAAAGACAGATGCAAACCTGGACTTGTGTCAGACTGCCAAAGCGGGGAATCGAACCCACGTCCTTTGAAACCAAAGGACGAGGTCCTACCGCGGAGCCATACTGATACGTCCAAAAGGAAACATCCATAGGCAGCGTTTCCTTTTGGCCGTGTCAGTATGGCTCAGTAGTAGGGCCTCGCCCTTTGGTTTCAAAGGTCGTGAGTTCGATTCCCCCACTGAGGCAGAGTGACGTATAAGTCCTAAAAGCAACGTAAATAGGTTTGCATACGTAGGTTTGCATTTACATTGCCTTTTGGACTTATATGTCAAGAATGCCTTTGCGGGGAATCAAACCCGCGACCTTTGAAACGAAAGGCCAAGGTCCTACCGCTAAGCCATACTGACAAAGCCAAAAGGAAACGTCCGTATAAGGTAGCGTTTCCTTTTGGCCATGTCAGTATGGCTCAGTGGTAGGACCGCCGGCCTTTAGTTTCAAAGGTCGTGTGTTCGATTCCCCACTCAGGCGGTCTGACATATAAATCCAAAAGGCGACGTAAATAGGTTTCCATCTGTATTTATTTAACTCATGTTGGGCCTTTGGCTTTCTGTGTTTAATACCGTTCAAAGGTTGAAAATGAGCAAAAAATTGAACGTAACTGTGATACCAGCTCCTAGCAAAACGGGAGTGGCTCGGCCCCTATTAGTGGTAGACCCTTTTCATTTCCCTTTATTCAAAGAATAGATTCCCACCTTTCGAGTAAATCTAATTGGACTCATTTATCTGAATTATAAATGTCACAAGAGCAATTTAAAGTTGAAAATGAACGAAGAATTGAACGGTAACTGTGATACCAACCCCTAGTAAAACTGTCGTGGCTCGATCGCTAATAGCAGTAGACCCTTTTAATTGCCATTTATTCAAAGAAGATACTCCCATATTTCTAAATAAACCTAACTGAGTCATTCATCTAAATTATACACGCCAGGAGTAGTTTAAAGTTGAAAATGAGCGAAAAATTGAACGGTAATTGTGATACCAGTCCCTAGTAGCTCGGTCACTAATAGTGGTAGACCCTTTTAATTACCCTTGATTCAAAGAAGACATTCCCACCCTTCTAATAAACATAATTATTGTCATTAACCTAAGTTATAAACGTTACAAGAGCAGTTAAAGTTGAAAATGAGCGAAAAATTGAACCGTAACTGTTATACCAGTCACTAGTAAAACGGGCGTGGCACGGTCCCTAATAACGGTAGACCCTTTTAATTACCCTTGATTCAAATAAGACATTCCCACCCTTTGAGTAACCATAATTGGAGTCATTCACCAAAGTTATAAACGTTGCAAGAGCAGTTTAAAGTTGAAAATGAGCAAAAAATTGAACCGTAACTGTGATACCATTTCTAGTAAAACGGGCGTGGCTCGGTCCCTAATAATGGTAGACCTTTTTATTACCCTTGATTCAAAGAATACATTATACCACCCTTAGATATAAACAACTGATATACAAACTGTTTTTGTGTAATACTAACGGTTCTTGCATAATAGGCAAAGTGGCAAAAATTTGAGTAAAAGTTTTGTGCCATTTTGGTCGCCATCTTAAATGCTCAAAGTTTACAGCTTGGCACCCTTCAGAACCTTAAAGTGCACATCCATTTGAGTAGGTGCCAGCAAAAAACTGCCTTCCCAATGCAAGATACATTACAATTTCCATACTTTGCAATCTTGAATTACGGACTTCCCCGGGACATATTTCAGACTGGCAACAGGCATTTTCAAACTCAGCGGGGTCGAAATACCTTAAAAACATCTAATGCCAAATTGTATACAAAATGCTTCCTGAAAAGTGGCTTAGTCTGCCACGGCCCTGCTATAATCCTGACGACAGGCTCTTTTCGCTAACGACTTCCTGCTTACATTAAAAAAAAATTTTTTATATTTCTAATATGCATTCTAACAGACAGCTTAGGAATTAGGAGAGGCTCAAAGGGTGTTACACATCCCGGCCTAGAAAACCAGCTGGCCAAAAATGTCACGAAAGAATTAAAATTCTGAACAAAAATAAACGTACTCAAAAAAAAATGAAGTAGCCGTTAGTGTTGTGTAAAATAGGCGTTAGCCTTGTTAATCATTGTTTAGTCATGGGGATGGGAGGAGAGAGTGAATTGTTGAGGGTGGGGCAACACTTTACAAGCCCCCCTCCCCCCCACCGAAAAATGATAATTGCGACACTGCTTCTACTGATCCATTACAGCGGTACGAAATATACACAGAAAGTTCGTGAGATTCCTCTACTAACAATCTGTAGGCTATGTCGTTATCCTATCGCTGGGTGAGAAGTTTCCTCCACGAAGTTTTTTTTTTCTCTGAGGTAGTTTGTAATTTCACTTTAACCTTTTAATCAACAATGTTTTTAACAAAATGTTTTCTCCAAAACCAGGTATTTAGAAAAATACGCAGTACAGGTTTAATAAAATTACCAGTAACATTGAAAAAGGCGAGCAGTCGGCAATGTGAAGGGTAATGTCGAGCAGTGTAAACAATCAAGGATGCCCAGAGGTTTGATGGAGCCTATGGCTTCAAATTTCTTTCGGCCCCCTTGACGTGTTTCTGTGGGATGAGTAAATTTAGGGCCCGTGGGCGAGGAATTTTTTTTTTTTTTTTTTGTTTTTTTCCCCGTATAAACATCAGTTAGTACAGTAACATGTGGTACGGCCCTATCATTTGCTCCGGGCTTGCAGGATGCCTCATAAGCCAGGGCCTGTGTGCAACTGAACACTGAACACCCCTTTTGCCGTTTTATTTTGTAGCCTGGGTTCCCTTGAAGCACGGACCTAGGGACAGAATCCACACTTGCTCCTCCCTCTGGTTAGCCCTGACAACAATCAGTAAAAACGAAATATTATGACATGCAATGTTGACGGAAAGTTCCGGGCAATCAAACGCTGGACCCACAAGAAAAAGAAACGCCAGTGCGACAACAAACGGGGCAGTGTGTGACCTTATGGCATCTTAAAGACAGCGTACCAATTTTTAAAACAATTGCACGTTGTTGGATTGATATAATTACTTCGAATCACTTGGTGTATTTTTTTTTTTTACTTAATGGTTTGGTCAGTTTTTCACAATTGCTCCAACAAAGGTTGGAAGGAATTACTCATTATAAGCTTTCTATATTTAAGTCTATATTATTATATCTACTTTATTATATTTAACTTACCACACTTACCACATGGCATCTTTTTTTTTTTACTTTATATTTGGATGAGTTTTTCATGGCTTTCCCAACATACACTTGAAGAAATTATTTAGTGTTGAATTTATGAATTTCAATTCAAAAGTTATCACTCGGCATCTTTTTTTTTTTTACTTTATGGGTGTTTCAGTTTTTTACGTTTGACTTAACATAGAATCGAAGAAATTGCCCAGTGTTGGGTTGACATACCTTCAGGGACTTTTTGCGCAGTTGAGGAAATTTTCAACGAACCACTCCACAGTAACTATGTTTTCTTGCACCGTTCGTCGTTTTCATACTTTGGTTTTTAGTGTTAGTAGCTGCTTTCATTACATGTAGGTGCTTAAATAGACATTAATAGTCTGTACGTAATACAAAGGTATGTTGGATAAAGCCATCAGCAAAAATCATCCGCTAGAATAACGCAGTATGGTAAGCCACCAATATACATTTACGTTTCATTGAAGTGACGGTAAAGGTGGTGTGTGAAGCGATGTGGAAGTGGACTGGTTCGCCGGTTCGAATCTGGGTCCCGTCACTTGAATGAAACGTTTGTGCATAAACCTGGCTTAGTGTACTACGTTATTCTACCTAGTAGTTCATGGTTTCGCTGGATGCTTGTGAGTTGTGCAGCGAGTGCAGCACAATACTCACAAGCACCCATGTGTACTGACAGCAGCTTCTGAGACTAAAAACCAAAGCCTTAGAAGACGAATGGTACAAGAAGCACAAATAATAGCTATTGAAGCAGACGGGTACCTCCTAACAGGGCAAAAACTCGCAAGTCACATAGAATGGCACTAATTTTAATTTTCAGCCAATACCACAAGTTTTCTGGCTTGTTTACAACAAAAATCACACTAAAAAAAGATCAAAAACACCCCAATGTCAAATAGTCTCCTCCATCTTGAAGACTTTTCAAGTTGGAGGAGACTGGTTGACATTGGGGTGTTTTTGCTCCTTTTGTAGTGTGATTTTTATTGTGAACAAGGCCAGAAAATGTGGTATTGGCTGAAAATTAAAATTAGTGCCATACTATTTGATTTGCGACTTTCTGCCCTGTCAGGGGGGTACCCGTCTGCTTTAACCTCTTAATTCGCAAATTAATTCGTTGGTTGGAATAGCTATTGGTTAGTGGTTTGTCGAAAATTTGCTGAACTGAGCGAATAGTTCTGAACTTTGAAAATTGCATAATTTCTCTTGCTGCAATTTTTTTCCTAAAAATTTCGTTAAATTGGTCTTCTAAATTGTTCCTAAAACTAAAATTATGCCATTTTAGACTGAGAAGCCTGAATAATCAGTTCAGGTTGTACAGAAGGTCTTTGTTTTGCAAATATTAGGCCTTGAAAATGTTAGCTGTATTTAGAAAGCTGTAGCATGCTAAATAGTTGATACCACAAAATATTTTATTGTGAGCTTGCTGTCAATTCCAAACAAGATCTTACAATGAATTACTTCAGATCCTAAACAAGATCTTCAGTCGTATTGCTTAATGTCTTAAACAAGACCTTCACAAGATTGAACTGGTTCAGATTAGAGAGATATAGAGATACTCAGGCCGGAAGTAGTATTTCACCACAGTGTGAAGAGACGAGGGCCTGATTTGCGTTTGAGTCGGTGCAGAATCAGTAGTGGATTTTTTCAGTATCAAAAATGCACCAAGAAGCAAAAACAAAAAACACACAAAAAAAAAAACCGCACGGTCAATTAAAAAAAAAACCTATGAAAGTGATAACTATAGACACTGGCAAAAATAAGCTGCAACCAAAAGAAAAAAACTATTAAAAAATAATAAGTGACATCAGAAACAAAACCCACAAGCAAGAATCTGCTAAATTTCAGCCAATCAAAGTAGTTACATCAGAACAAAATTGGTTGCCACCAGTACGTGTTATGTGGTATACCAAGTTTAACCAGAAAGTGTTTTCCTTTGAAAGTAGTAATATCCCCCCACCAACGAACAACCGCCAGGATAATCACCAACTATTATTCAGGCATTAAATGAAAAACTTGACCATTGCCACGGATTGTAGCAACGCTCACGTTTCATTTAACCTTTCACCTAATACTCGGTAGGATTATGTTGACAGTTGTTCACGAATGGGGTTGATATCATACTTAATAAGGGGAACACATTCGGTGAGGTTGGTACACCATGTAGCAACTTTGTGGCACACATTTTTGTTCTGATATCACTACTTTGATTGGCTGAAACTTGGTAGGTACGCAAAAAAAAGTTACCCTTTTTTAAACCGTATGAATTTTCTTGGTTTATAGCGTCTGGACACAAACCTTTCTTGGTGTCATGTAAACCATGGAACAAGCCAAAACGTGGCAAATCGATCAAAGTTTTTTTTCCCGAAAACATCGTACGAATCAAAATGGACCAAAACGGTCTAAAACAAGCCCCAAAACCATAATATGATGGAAAATTTACGAAACAATACTGCCTAAATGTAGTTATGTATGTATTTATCAATGATTAGCTGATTTTTTCTCAGAATAATTGCAACGCCTTGTCTTGCTTGTATTAGCATGCCAGATGTGCTGAGGGTTTTAAGCTAAGAACATTGTCCATTATGAGCACACCTTTAACTATATTTAGGTAGTATTTTTGAAAATTTTCCATCAGATATTTTTTCACGTTTTTTTGTTTTTCGTTTTGGCTCATTTTGGATAACTTTTACTCTTTTGGCTCGTTCCATGTTTTCGGGAAACAAACGTGGATAGTTTTAGCATGTTTTGGCTCGTTGTGGCCTATATTTGGCTCGTTTTGGCTTGTTTTGGCTCGTTTTTAATCGTTTTGGCTTATTTTTGCTTGTTTTGGGGTCGTTTTGGATCGTTTTGACTCTTTTTGGCTTGTTCCATGTTTTCTGGGGGGAAAAATGTGGATAGTTTTTGCTCGTTTCGGCTTATATTTGGCTCGTTTTCCCTTGTTTTGATAAATCAGCAATCAATGTCCCAACAAGTCACAATTCAGCAGAACGATACTGACCTACGACTATTAGCAAGAATGTATACATGTTCTTGTTATTCAAGAATTTTTGCAGTTAGTGAGAGCGTTGAAACTTGAAATTTAAAATAACTCGCCAAACTTACTAAAAAAACCTATTGTTTAAAAATTATCGTAACCGAAAAAAAGAAAAATTAAATGCTTAAAATAAATTCATGTACTATTAAAAATGTCTAACACTGCCTGTCAATTGAGTATAACTTTCTTAAGAGGGAGTGCAACTCCTTTGGTTATCTCAATTCTGACTACTAGATGGCGTTAGCGTCTACAACGTATTTCAGTTACGATCGTATTTCGACTCTTTCCAGTTATTTTCCAACGGAATAATGTCAATCTTGTTTCTAATGAAAGAGAATCGTCTTGTCTAGAGAAGCGTGGAGCCAAAATTATCTAAAATATATTTTTGCACTTTGGAGCAATATTTTAAGGCTGGCTGATTGACAGATAAATAAAATCTGTAAACGTGATTGCCATCCAATATCTAGGAATTAAATCCTTTTCCTCGTTACAAAAAACGTTACTAATTTAAAATTAAACAACAAAATACCATAATATGCAGGTGTTGTTTGAAAAAATCATACCTACTCTAATCGGATTCGAACGCAGAACGAGTGTTAAATGTGATGAGGCATGTTGACAAAAAAAGGGCTGGATAGCAGTTCCAACGCTCGTCAGATCCGTGCGTTTGGAAATCTGAGCAAAATGACATTTCACATTTCACACGCGGTCGACGTAAAACTGTCCTTAGTATTGCAGTTACACGTAGTTGTGCTTCCAAATATTGACTTAGATTGTGCTCCATTCCTCCAATACTGCACCCAAACTAATATACATCAACAAATTATAAATCGACAAAAATATATGTCTAGCATTTGTAACACAGGTAGTCTAGTGTAATCGGATTAGAACGAAAAAGTGAGTATGAGGCAGGATGTTCTACAAATAACAAAATGGGAGTGTAGTAGTCCCATACATCAATTACACAATTGCCGCGTCTCTTTTTGCGTGAGTGGCTTTCGCGATCCTTTTTAGACGATATGGTTTTATTAGTCCTTTTTTCTTCGCCTTTTTATTTCCGTTCTCATTTTTCCTGCGATATTTTGCTCTGTAGTTCATTCTCCCTGGTTTCATGGACAACTCAATATTTCCGAAAGAGGGGGGTGGGGAGGGGGGAATCAAATGTGTGATCGGATAGCCGTTTCGCCGAATTTTAATCAGTGTCTTAATTTTCGGCAAAACGGGAATTCCCGTTTCGCCGACTCCTGTTTTGGAAAATATTTATTTTCAAATCAAATTACGTGCCTCGCTCATCAGAAACTACAGCTAATTACAAAGTCCTTTCAGTTAGGAATGCTTCTTTAACTTCAGCAATATTACATTTTTATAGAGTATTTTGATTCTGCGAAATGAGTTTCGGCGAATCGGGAATTCCCTTTTCGCCGAATTTTAACCAGGGCTGAACTTTCGGTGAAATGGAAAGACATAGTATGGCCCACAACGTTTCGATGCCACGCTTCCCGATTCTAGGCCCCCATTTCCCCTTCCTCACATTCAAGTGAAAAAAGCAGCCCCCCCCCCCCAACTCTCCCTGCCAGTCCTACAAACCGCAAACTCTTCGTGTATCAAGTGACGTATCGGTATCAATAAAGCTTACTGGCAATAATACAATGCCAGTAGGCCTATTGAAGTAGGTTTGCCAGAAACCTTATTATCCACCTGAAATTTCTTTAGGTTTTGTTCAGGATTTGTTGTTTTGGGTTGTGAGATAAAACAATGCAAAAACACAACCCCCTCCCCCCTCCCAAACAAAGTACAAAGAAAATCCAAACCCACACAAAAATGAAGATCCGCTGACCTCGCATCAGACCGAAAACCCATCAGGTCGAAATGAGCGAACGTCCATCCGATAGAAAACGTGTGCATCCGTCACGTAAAATTTTACCCATCAGATAGAAATTTCTCCCCATCAGATAAAGGTTTTGTTTTCCCATCACATAGAATTATTTTTCTGTTTGAAAAAAAAAAAGTTCTGGCTATCCAATCCGTAGAGGCTCAATCACAAAGTTGGAGCATGTTTTTTGTATGCTTGCATGTTTTGTCCTGTCTGGCGCAAGTAGTATTTTGTGCTGAAGAAGTGAACCAGTCCGTTACGTGGCTAAAAGGCAAAGGAAATCCAGGAAAATAAAACCAAATTCTGAAGATATAAAATCCAAAGGTAAAAATCCAAAGGAAGAAAGTAATCTACGGAATAGCTTTATTTTTAGCTTACTATTTTATTAGTGAGGTAAACCTGTATTTTGATGCAGTGGTACGAAACTAAAGGAAAGAAGGAAATCTGCGCACAGCATCGCCCTCCACAGTTCTGACTGCATACTGCCAGAGGTTTATTCTTCGTGTATTCCGGATCCGGCATTTCTGATGGAGAGAGTTTAGGACGTTTATCGTTCTCGCACGAAGCGTGGCTGTCCCCCAAATCCCCCGTCCACTTTCAGGAGTGCCAGAGGGAGGGAAGCGTCCGCTGTGCTCGCGCTACGCCTTCGAGCATCCACTATAGCCACCGTATAAGTTTTCTTTACGGCAAATGGTTTGAATTTGGTTATATCCTTCACATTGCATTATAATTTTAAAAACATTCCCGTTATACGGAAAACAAATCCCTTGACAAATTCAATTTTATACCAGAAATCGACTTTATTCTTGCTTTTGACGGGCATGGTGTGGATTGATTTGCTCTTCGACCCATTTTCTCCCTCAGTTGTAAAATTATGAAGTTGTTGAAAGATGATCTGACTGGCTACCCTCCTCTTTGATTTGTAGAATATCCCTCCTCACTCTTTTTTCTTTCTAATTCGAAGGAGATTTACATATTTTTGCATTTGTCGATACGAGCGTAGTTTTGGTAAAGTACTGTTGTTCACTGTGCATTCCTGCAGTTTCGGTCACAATATAATGACAGTCGTAAAAAACATCTGGGGAAAAAAAAAGGCCGGTGGGGAAAAGAAGTATGCTAAAAGATGCGCTTACGAAACGAGTATAAAATAAAATTAAGTATCGGACAGAAAGAGAGTCGGGACGGAGGAGAGGCTCCGCCGTCAACCGTAGCTGTGGTATAGCATTCGCAGTTGTATTTTTTGTTAGGCTACTCTACGCTGCATTTTAAATGACGCTTACCACCAGTAACTAATAATGAGAGGAATTCTAATAACATGGGGGAAATTCCCTTTATGTACAAAGTAAAATTCCCACCAGCAGTGACGGCGTCAGGACTGAATTGTTTAGGGGACCCACAGAGGGCACATCTTCAAACAGCCAAGGATTTTTTTCAAGGCAGCCACACTGGGCACTTTTATTCCGTTTAATTCAACCTGACCGTAACCGACCGTAACTGCTTCAATGCAATACAATTTATTTGTAAAATAAGCCCCATAAACACACAAAATAACTTAGGCTACACATATATTGGAAAGTTGCTATATATATAATTATATAAAACTAAATTTAAAAAATAAAAGCTCTGTCTATTTCAAGTTTTAGCCTGCAATTTTTTTTATTACTTTTTTTATAGTGGTGTCCTGAGTGCTGAGATTGGGGGGGGGGAAGGTGGCGTGAATTATTTGGGGGGGGGGGGGTCATGGCCACCCCTAGCGCCGTCATTGCCCACCAGACTGAATAAAAATCCTGCGCTCAGATTGAAAACATTCCCGTTAGAGCGAAATGAAATACCATCAGATGGAAAAAAAACATTCTCGTCGGTATTATTTCGCGCTCGGATGGGTCGTGTGTTATTTTCTACTGTATCTGCTGGATTTCGATGTGACGTGCCTGAACCGAAATTTACGTCAATATTCAGCAGAGGCGCAATTTGGGAGGGGGGGGGTGAAAATTATTCGGAAGCGGGGAAT
>JAHWFP010056992.1:16838-27192 GCA_023313725.1 Lithobius niger
TGTAGACGCTAACGCCATCTAGTAGTCAGAATTGCGATAACCAAAGGGGTTGCACTCCCACTTAAGAGTAAAAAAAAAAAACCACGAGGTGATTAAAGATGACCTAGTAATAGTCCGCGTGGAAACAGAAGGGGAGGGAACGGCCAAGGTGATCAAATACTGGGGGTTTTGTGCCTGAACACCTTCAGAGAAAATCCGTGTGCATTCTAAGCAACAGGGGAGGAAGGGGGGCAGGCTAAGCAAAACTGGAGAGGTTCTTCCGCACACTTACGCAAGAACAAAACGTTTGACTTTCGAAATTTCAGGAATGGGTCTCAAAAACTGTAGGGTTTGCCCGTGGATTTGCACGGGATCTATTTGCCCCAAACCGTAAGTCTTTACTGTTAAAGATGTATTTTCTGCAAAACAATTCTAAGCAAATGATTCAGGCCGTTGTAGCAACAAGTAAATTAATGTATTAAACTCCGTAAATAGAAACGTTCTGATCATGTTTTACCTGAAGAATTCTCCTGGGGAAGATGTTGGGGTGGAACAGTATTGGGCTTGTAGAATGAAGCCACCAGACATTTAAATTTTATTCCTGTTCAATAAATTTTAAGCGATTCTGGTAAGATTTTGCCGTTAGTATTCAACTTTTGCTAACCAAGATTAAATCAAAGATTAAGAACGTAGTGATTCTGAACATTAGCAAAAACTAATAAAAATTATCTTTGTTATTAGCAGTGGTTTTATCACTACTATTACTATTAATTTTTATTATTGTTAATAGTATAATACACCCTGCCAGAAAACGACCAATATGTAAAGATAAAGCAGTGTACGATTAACAATCTGATCGTTTTCAACATGGCATAAAGCAGAGGCAATTTATGTAGAAGATATAACACACAATTGTACTGATAACTGTTTTTAGTTTTATTGAGGTTAGTTGAAATATGAACCTAAAAAAATTGTGAGGATTATATTTCAGTTTATTCAGTGCACCGTAGATGACAATATTTGATGCTGAAAAAATGGCATTATGTTTTTTGAGAATGACGTGTTACACACCGAAAGTAGATGAAAAATATCTAAGAAAACAAAAGGTGATGCTCATTAGCATTATTAATAGGAAATATTTAAGCTTGCGTATTGTGGAAAAAAACGTTCAAGTGTGAAACGTGTGACAAATCATAAGGCCGACAGCACAAACTGAAGGTGAACCACAAGAAACATATACGATGAAGAGGGAGTTTTAACTGACATATGCAAACATACGATGAAGAGAGAATTTAACTGACATATGCAAAAAAATTCATATATTACTTAGTTCACACATTACTGCTTCTTCACTGATGTTGACAAAATGAAGAGAACTGAAGAAAAAAATAAAAGCATCGTGAAGCCTAACAATTATGTAGCAAGCCAAAAATAGATGAAAAGTGTATACGAAAGTAAAAGGCATTACTCATTAGTATTTGTAATAGGAAATTTTCAAGGAACTGTCAATAAAATTCCTCCGTTAGGCACAAGCCAACTGATTTACGACTGGTGCCGATTACGAACACTGTTTTCCATTTCGTTTGCACCATGTATTATGTACTTCGTTTTTTTACTCAATATTTAGCATCATTACTTACTTTTCAGTTATTTCATTTTAATCATGCCATGTAAATGGCTCCTTTGGTAAAAAAATATATTTATTATATGTGTAAACAACCTTTAACTGAAGTTTGGGATAGTGGCTGCTATCTTTTCAGATTTTTCTGTGCATCTTTGATTCGTTTTTTCCGTTTTCCTCTGTATAAACAAATCTTCTGCTTCTTACTTATAGCAGGTTTCTACACACATGAATAATTTCAAAATTAAATAGAAATGTACTTTATATGAATTGTACTTGAAAATAATTACGCTTTTTTGGCAAGTTTCTAGTATAATTTCGCTAAATTTCTAACTTGATCCATAATTTTCAAGCAATCTGTACTGGATCGTGATGAAATATTTTTAGTAAACACAGTACTGCTTTTTTTCTTACTAATTTGCCCATTCAAATACTAATTTCGACTTTTTTTGCTGGAGTCTGAAAGCTATTTCAGTACATAATGATATGTAATACAGCAATGTAAAACCTGCTAAGAAAGAAAACCAGTATAATAAATGGCACGTGGTTCATTTGTTCATTTGTTGGTTTGTTGAATTTTGGTGGCTCGCTTAATAGTTTTGTGTTTTGTCATGTAAACGTGGCAGACCTATATGGTGAATTAATTGATTACACAAAAACGTGGAACCGTTCTAGATTCTGTGAATCGCATTCCTAGAGGGATTATTTAGGCCAAATCGAAAGAGTTTTTGTTCGTTGATGTTAAGAGCCATAATAATGGAAACAAACAAAGGCTTTGAAAAGTACTGGTAAGGCAACGTGAAAGCTCATTCCTACTTCCGGGAAAAAAAACTGTGTTTCAGCTAGTATCATCAACCAAGTTCACGAACTCAGTCGTCCTTTAACAATAGTACACGACGGAATTTCAACCATGGTTTGGGAGAGATGCAGAAGGAGTGAGATCCGGATATAGTGCCTGCTCTGCTATCACGCCGGTTTATGAATTAATGAAGATACACTTGCTCTAGATGTTAAGGATCTTATAGTCTCCATTAAAATTAAATTCAGCACCGTGAAGAACTTGCTTTACTTACACAAAAAAAAAATGCTTTTGTTTTATATATTTACGTATTTACGATGTTACAGGCATGAATAAAAATTAGCACCGATCCGTGCAAAGCATTAAAAATATAAATGTCAATATTTTTAATTTATCTGTTATATGTGGAGCTTTTCAAGTTGAATTAAACCAAAACCAAATTATTACACATTGACTACACGTTTGTCTATTGCCAATCGAGCCTATTTGTGTGTCCGTCCAGTTGCCATTCTGCATCACTGTTCAAAATTTCGACGGCAGCCGTCATCGCTCAAGCAATAGGCCACTCGACGACGAATTAACAAATTAGCCAACTATGATTATCTGCTCATGTTTATGGGTTGTTCGTTGATCCCGAAACTCCCATCACCGTTCAGGCAGCAAAAACTTAAACGAATAAACCTTTCAGACAACAGCCATTAAAAACTTTTTTTTCATCAAAAGTTTGAGAAGCTGACCATTGGTCGTAATCATCTACGAACCACACTTCTTTCAATATGTATGGCAGGAAATGGATTTGAGCTTTTCCCCCAGAGACCATGATTTGTATTTCAAGTCTCAACAATCCCTCACATGAAATTAACCCCCTCTTGAGGTATTGTAAACTGAAATTGGACCTACTAATAACAATTATTATTAGTTAGGATTGCATGGCGACCAATGCACAATTTTGTATACAGGGTGTTCCAAAATTCAGTGGTTACCCAGGTGATATACCCAGGTGATATACCGGGTGTTCGTGCTGATACAATGGGGATTTTTATCATTGTTCATGCTGATGGTATACTATAATCGTTTCTTATGATGAACAAAGATAAAATCCCTGGTATATCCGCATGAATACCCGGTATATCACCTGGGTGACCCCTGACGTTTGGGACACCCTGTAGTTGTACGTCTTATGACTGAATTTTCTCTGTAACAAAGTGGTAAATTATGTCGAATTTGTTGGTCGACTTGTGCGCCGAATTGCAGCTTACAATTCTCAGTGCTTGTCCATAGAAGGAAATTAAACAACCTTGTTCCCCCAATATATTGGATTAGCAAATGCATCCAGTTACAAGAACTGAGAGAGACAGAACTTGGTCTACTGTGCTGCGCATCATCTCTTAAACCAATACAGCTCTTTTGGATGGCATCCCATGTGGTATGGGGAGTTAGCTCTTCGCGGGCACATTGGCCTAACTGTTATAGGCTTTTAACTGTCAACCCCCAAGCTAAGCAGTGTAGGGTGTTAAACGCTATGGGTCGTAGGGCTCACTCAACCATGTTTCTACACTCCATGGGCACGTCCCATTTATGGTCAATTTAGGTCTCGTTCAGTGTACTTCTGACCTTCGCAGATATACTGAGACAGTCTCGTTTTTCCTATTTTCTTGCAATTTTTCCCCAGTGAACGACCTTTCATTGAGCCGGTATTTCGTCAAGTTCAAGTAGGTATCGTTTTTCAAGCTTGCTTAAGCAGCACTTACCTCCCCTTGTAGCTCGGCTGATTGCTATATATGTTAAAGCAACAAGCCGCCGCCTTAAAATTCTTCTTTCCCTAATATTTGAAACATGTCGGTTTGTGGACTAGCACATAGAGGAGTTCCTGGGGCTGATATCCATATTGCGAGGACCTCAGAAAAACCAATCTAATCCAGAAGAAATAAATAGACATAAATCGCTGGAAATAATACTAAGGAAAATTGGAAACAAAGCCAACAGCGAAAACAGCGTTATTTCTAGTGTATGTTTTTCGCTGTTGGCTTTGTTTCCAATTTTCCTTAGCAATCTAATCCAATTCACCAGATCCATCCATTGCCTTTGTTTCATTTGCAGTTTCTGGAAACTGTAAGTATTCTTTAGCCTGCCAGTTGCATTACACGTCAAAGTTAGGAATCTGGTCATCTCTGGATGCAAGTTGTAATAGTTTATTGAATGTCACAGACAACTTAAAACGTATTTTTATTTTCATAAAGAGAGTAGAAGGACGAGAATTAAACGAACAGAGTAGATGTTTTCATCACTGTATGGAGAAACTAACCAAGAATGGTTACTAAGTGCGGATCCAAGTTGATTCAAATCCAAAATGCGTGAAATTCAACTCGGTAAGAGAAATAATTCCACTGGCAACAAAATGCTTTCTGGATATTTGTTCTCTACTTACATTACATAACGAATAATATAGAATCCATCATTTCTGTGTCCCATACTACCTATCCTCATTTCTTCTCTCGTTTAAATTTAAATATAAGCTAGTTGTCTGGGCTTTCCAGGAAATGTTTTTGTTTAATTAGGTTAGGTCAGGGGAATCAAGTTGAAGTTCATATGACCACCTAACGCGAGTAAAAAAAAAAACGCTAAACTATTCTTAAATAAATTCAGTAGAGTTTTCTCCTTATGTTTTTGTACTTCTTAGAATAATCATTATTTCAAATAAAAATCGTCAATTTTTATCCGTGTTCATTTTAACAAGTGAAAATTCAATCATACAACCCCCTTTTTTACGGCACACTTGACGTTTGTTTGTAATATATATAGATAGATGATTAAAATACTCATTCCAGCAAAACTAAAAAAAATTACTATCTCCGTTCGTATTCAATATTTTTCGACCAAACTTGACCAGATAGTAGATAATTGGGGGACGGCTAAAATAAGATGCCACGAAAAAACTACAAAAGAAGTGATATCCAAAACAAAACCACAAGTATGAAAGAACCCGCCAAGTTTCAGCCAATCAAAGTAGTGATATCCAAGTCAAAATGCTGCCACCAAGTTGCTACAATGTTGCCAAGTTGCCAGGCTAATCCTACCGACTATTTTCTCACACGTTTAATCAAAAACTTGACCATTGCTAGCGATAGTAGCAATGGTCAGGTTTTTGATTTAACTCTTTGATCCAATACTCGGTTGGATTAGCTTGGCAACTAATGTAGTAACTTGGTGGCAGCCATTTTGGCATGGATATCGCTACTTTGATTGGCTGAAATTTGGCGGGTTCTTTCACCCTTGCGGTTTTAGATTATCCTTATTACGAGTTAGTTTATATAGTGGTTTGATGTTACCCTGCCGTTTTAAAGCTAAAATGTTCGTTGCCCATTTGGCTTACCAGCCTGTAATAATACGAATAAAAGTCAAAGTCGCTGAAAGAGAGCTGTAGAAATACGAACTTACTAACGAAAGACTGCCATTGAATGAGCAAGCGAAATTCAGTGCCTTTACAAGGTACAGAAGACCAACCTGGTATGTCAAAGTACCACGAATTTGAAAACAAAAACGGATCGTTTGATGTTTAAGGTAAGGTATAAATGAGCTGAAGTCAAAACAGCAAAATAACACAAATTAACACTCCTGTAAGGTTTCAGATACTGCAGTGTTGCTGTACTGTTTAGTCAACGTGAAACCTTACTGCTGTTTCCAACCATTATACACGTAAATACAATTAAAACCAGAGGCCAACTTTCATGCCAGAACAAAGGAAAATCTGTGTGAAGCCTTAAAATCGATTATTTTCTGGGCCAATTTCAGTGTTCTTCAGTCTAGTCGTCTAGCATCTAGTCGCCTAGCATTCCGTTCATCCCCTACTGATGATACATATACCAGTTTTCAAGATTTTAAAGCGCTTTTCCACGTATAGAATTTCATCAAGGTTTTCAGGGACTCGTACTAACAACCGTGAATTACTTGGAGAGTTATGCTAAGCATATTAGTCGATTAATTTTTTAACCATTTTCCCGCGATGTCATTTAGCCGAGTAGAGTGCACCGCAATCATTAGCTAACCTACCGTGTGCAAAAGTAAACAATGGTAAAAACATTTGAATACAGCAGTAAGGTTTCACGTGGATTAAACAGCACAGGAACACTGCAGTATCTGAAACCTTATACGAAAGTTAATTTGTGTTCCTTTGCTGTTTTGACTTCGGCTCAGTTATACCTTACCTTCAAACGATCCGTTTTTGTTTTCTAATTAAAACAAGTGTTCACCAGGTGCAAATAATAATAAAACAAGTGTTCGCCATACGATGTTATTGGTTCAGTTTAAATAGGTTTTAGAGCTCGCCTACCATGACGTAACTAACCCTGCTTCTAATTATCAATGTGAGATGGGGGTGATTTATACGAATAGTTTTGTATAATACGAATAGTTTTGTAGCATGAGAGTTTATGTGGGGCGCTTGGGGGAAAAGGATACAGTTTTAGTAAGACGATCGAAAATAGACTGACGCTTGTCACTGTCGAAACGGAATGAGGCCGGGGAGGGAAGTTTATTGTTGCCTAAAACCTAAGCTGTTACATAGTCTGCGGCCTTGCAGTGCTGGAAACACCGGTTCTCGTCAGATCCCCGAAGTTAAGCAGCATTGGGCTGGATTGATACTTGGGTGGGTGACCGCCTGGGAATCTGGCTGTTGCAGACATAGGGCCTTAGGGCTTCGGGCAGATGACCAGGAGTGGTTAACGCTCGTTAAACCCTTTAACCCTTTTTTAAGCTGTTACATAGTTAAACAGACAATCCTCGAGTTTACATGGCTTGCTGACAAATCATTAACTTTTACACTGTTGATGTTTGACAAAACTTTTGAATTTGAATTTTATTGCACGGGAAATTGGTCCAACACCATGCGTGCCGCATCTAATCTAGTACAAAACCTTGACAACAACCTCGACACCGTCATAACAACAACCTTAACAACAACCATATCAACGGCCATGAAAACACCCTTGGCTCCCTGGTAAAAACTACAAAACCAGGTTCGTATCACAACATTGACATGCAGAAAAGCCCGCGCTGCAAACCCCTATCACAGCAGAGGAGGGAGAAAAGGATGAGACGAAGAGCTCGTCTCGTAGCCGAATACCTGAAGCGAGTGCAAACCATGCTACAGCCTTCAACCTGCCGAGAGATGCATTACCACTAGAGAGGGTCAGAAGGCTGTGGACTGTTGGGTGTTTCCTGAAATATGGTGCCAGGGCCAACCGATGCCGCCAAAAGACGGGACACAAAAGCAGGAAATGCTCTCGCGTAAACTCAACAAGACAGACTGGACAAACAGGAGAGTCAGTCCACCCAAGACGAAACTGATGGGCCCTAAGTGCCCCGTGTGAGGCGCGACAGAGCCCTGGCCGCAGACACTGGGAATCTGCTCAGAGCCGACGACTGACTGCAAACCGGATGAATCTGATAAAGATGCCGACCACTTGTCGCATCACGCCACTCCTCATTCCACTGCCTAGTGAACCCCTCGTCAATCATGAGGCACCTTGTTAGCGGAGACAGGGGCAGATCAAGGTGTTCAGCATCAGAGCCTACAGCACGCCTAGCCAGGTCGTTAGCTTGTTCATTGCTGTGAGTACCAGCATGACCGCGAACCCACTGAAAGGCCACAGAACTCCAACAGAGTGCCGCCAGCAGCTTTCTGCAGTCCGAGAAAACAAGAAGGTCACGAAGATCTAGAGTGGCTACAGCATGCTGATGGGTAGCAATTGCAGATTTGGAGCTGAGGGCTACTAAGATCAGAGTTCATTAGTTGAAGGTAATCTTCCCTACAATATCTTCTTTGCCTCTGCTGATATTTCAGACACACAAAGCAAGCAGCCTTTCACCAACCCTAACATGAAAAAGGGGCTCGTAACTCTCCTATCATAGTTCCTGAACAGAAGTAGAGACGAGGCACCCTGTGACGGTCCGAAAACAGATATTTACAGACACCTGGAGGGAGGGCATATGACGCTGAAAAGGGCACAGGAAGGGTAAGTAGTAATCAAGGAGGGAGCAAACGAACGTCCTGTATGACAGCCATAATCGAGCCCCTGGTAACACCATCTATCCTGATTAACCGCTTAAGAATCGAGGACCGCGCTTGTACCCTGTCTCTCAGCCTACCAACATGGGTTGACCAATACAGATGCTCATCTAGCACCACGTCAAAGTACTTGACAGAAGAAGACTGGACGACAACACTTCCATCAACATGGATTGACCCAGGGGTTCACGTCCTCTTTGCTAGTCTAGAAAAGACCACAAAATCTGTTTTGGCTAGGGTCAGCACCAGGCCGCTCTCTGAGAGACGAGAGGAGACAAGATCAGTGGTGATTTGCACACAACGGCAGCATTCATCGACGTTGTTCCCTGCAAACCCCAAAGCAATGTCATCTGCATAACAAACCACGTTCCACGACTGGCCCATCTCCAGGAGGACATCATTAATTTCTACAGCAAACAGGGAGGGGCTCAAGCAGGTTTCTTGGAAATCCCATGACCTGAACGAGCTTCTTTGGAACAGAATCCGTTCACTTTGGTTGCGAACTTCTGATCAGCAAGAAGCGCAGTAATGGCATCAACAGATCTCGAGCCAACTCCTAGTTTGGCTAAACTGTAGCGAACCCAGTCGACACTAACCGTGTCGTACACAGCTTTGATATCTAGGAACAAAGCCACAAATACCTGGCCGTGAGCCCCGACTTCGCAGATTCCTGACAGCAGACACATAATCGTGGCCTGAGCTTTCTACCGACCAGTATCCAAACTGCACAGGTGCTAGGCAGCTATGGAACTCGAGGTGACAATCCTGGTGCTTGACAACCATCCTCTCAAACACTTTCCTCAGATTCGAAAGCAGAGAGATGGTCGATAGTTCAATAGACAGGACGTAATAGATCCTGTATTGTGGACTGGCACAATAACCGTATAAACCCAAGACTCCGGGACCGGGGCTCCATCAAGAATAACCTGAAACAGCAACACACTCTTTGATCACACTCTGAGTCGGGGACCGGAGAGATTGGTACACGACTTCATCTATTCCTGGAGCACTACTGTCTCTACATTTCGCCAAAGCTGCAGTGAATTCAGACACCTTCCAGAGGACGTCAGGCGGGGATTCAGCCAACACTGACTTTGGCAGGATTAGCCCCTTGAAAGAGCATAAACACTCACAAACCTAGCCGACAATGGACTTCAAACAGTACCTTCCAAATCGGATAACAATTTATTACAATACGATTGATTGATTTATTTATTTCAGAGCTCTAACCAGCATTGGTCATCAGCCCTATTACACAACACACTGCTACAACACACTACAGTAATTACAATACGATATCAAGACACACGCTAGTGCGTCGCCCGCCAAGACAAAACGATGCCATCCAGATAAAATGTATATATATGAGCATGGCGACCACTAGACACGTCGTGTCTTTACAGCAAAGGGAGTTTGGCTGTTTTCAGCCATGTGAGGATAATAAACAATGCGACAGAAAAGGCTGAAACCTGTTGGATCGGGAGAATTTGGTCACCTGACAACATAAAAGTCACTATTAATGACACAGCTAACCGTTTTCTTGTTGAAAAAAGCGACGTGAATAACGTTGATATTTGCCTAATTACTTACTACTTACTACTGATAACGCTTTTTTTGTATCACGAAAATAAATTTTTCCATGCAGTGAATAAAGCAGGTTCTTAGCTCATTTTGTAGGTATTGATACGGAAATGTGCCCTTTTCATATGAACCTTTCTAATTGGTCAAGTGGTTCAGGGGTTAGGGAGCTCAAAATGACCAAATTTATTGTTTTACATAGTTTTAAACATTGTTATTATGCAACAAGGCCAAACTGAACATTGAATAAATCCCTTCGTCTTCATTACTAATATGAAATTACAAACAAAAACGTCAAGTGTGCCGTAAA
>JAHWFP010056993.1:0-12750 GCA_023313725.1 Lithobius niger
TACCTCCCCAAGTAGACAACTGGAAACTGAAAAATTGCTCGGGTATGTTTCCAGTTGTCTGCTTGGGGAGGTAACACTGCTTCCCCAGACTCCCTAGTTGGTTCCTTTCAGCCTCCTCCGAACATTTTTCTTGACTGCACCACTGTTCATGTTAAAAGAGCCCACAGAGTGCGCTAAACCTCAGTGCATATCGATTTAAAGGTTGTTTTTTAATATAAGTGGTCCAGTAGATCAGATTCGGCAGTGTACTGGTGTTAATTTCCCTGCATGCGAGATTGCTAGATGTAATGTAGTAAAGCAACTACCGTGTGTAGGTGCTTGCAGTGCAGCTGTTAGGCACATTCTGTTTCTTCCGTACTTCATTTAATTTTTCATTCTGCGTTTTGGGTTATTATCGTCCTGTTATCCCCCACAGTCTTTAAATTAGCACCACTACTCTAGAATTCTTAATTTCAAAGTTAGTAATCAAATGACCCTGAAAAATGCTACTAAGGTCATTGCGTATGTAGTCAATATATTCGTTCCTGATGTGTCAATACTTCTCGGTCTGTTAAAATGCTATCCTCGTCCTATGTGTACTACAGTGCCGACTTCGGACTTTTGGACCAGATTGTGCTGAATAATAAAAAAAATAGTTCAACAACAAATTTCAGTGGGTTGTCTTCGCCGAAAGCACCTAGAATTTGGGCTGCTCGTCTTCCACACGATTATTGCTACATGCCGCACGTCATTATTGTTGTTGTTGCTGTCGGTATTGTATGCTAGTTTCCTACCCATTTGGTATAATTTTTCTATTAATTGCCTACGAACAAAGGTTGTTTTTCAAATGCGAAGTTATTATTTTGATGGTCTTCGGCTTCCTTTCGTACTTGTTTGGGATTCTAGGTTTCTCGCTGACGTGCGTCCGAGTTTTCTTGCGTGATTAGGGAAAAATTGACAAATTTGGCTAAAATTCAAACTTGTTTACGGGAAGGTCGTTTTGTTCTTTTGTTCGGCCGTAACAACGATGGCGAACTCTCCAACCAAGTAGCCATCAACGTTTTTTTGTGATAATAGGAGTGCTTCCCCTCGTTTCACTGTTGTGCTCCACCAGCTCCACCAACTTACGATTTGATATTGCAAACGGATGCTGTACAATTCACACCAAAAAGGGGTTAAATGAAATAGAAGATTAACTACAACTACTTTAATTGAAGATAGTTCTATAATTAATAGAACTATTAATTTATAGTTTGTAACTCTCAAGCAAATTTTTAATCCAAACTGTAGAAGTCATGTTATCACTTTTTTATGCATTTTGTTTAATGCTCTAATATTGCACTCAAGAATGACAGAAGGGACGGGGGGGGCCGGGCCCGGGGCGATTGAGGTTTAATGGCAATCTCAGTCACAGAGCTGTGGCCCCGGGGCTGCCACTGCACCACACATTACGGAGAAATTAACAAAACCTTACATGTTTTCTTACATTTTAATTTTTTGATTTTACTTTTACATTTTACATTTTACATTTTACTTTTTACTTACTTCGGGAACCAGCGAACTGCCAATTTGGATTTGATTGTAGTTTTTCAACATTGTGACGTCTGCATTTTACCATTTTATTGTTGGTGGCTGCTTGATGATGTCGAATTTGGTATCCGTGTCCGATTTGAATGCCTCCCCTCTGCTGCCGACCAATGAGGGTAGAACTAGGAGGGACACCATCTTCTACGATACGAACTCTACACCGGTTAATAGTTTTGTGGTCGATGACTGTGCCAGTGCTACGATCCATAGTCCCACCGACAACTCACACATCGGACATCTGTTAAACAAGTCGGCTTCTATCCTAAATAAGCTAGACACTTTTGGACTCGAAAAGGACATCGATCTAAGCGCTATCGATTGCAAGCTACTGAAATTAGACGCCTCATATTCGGACCTAAAAAACTACATGCGTTCACTTCACGAAATCGTCATGGCAGAACTTCAAACAGGCCTTGCAACCCTCAAGTCTGAACTTTTGTGCAATGTTCATTCCCTCTTTAAGGGATCTCTCAACAACTTCTCAACTTTAACAGGTCCACCAACGCCAACAACAAATTCGGAAGGTACAACCACGACAAACTCAAGAGCTGTCAAATGCATCAATACCTTTTCACTAGAGCACAGTGGCAGGCTGAATTTGATTTCTTCTTTTCTCGACTTTCCGGTGGCTGCCCATTCTTCCAGTACTGACCATAACAAATCTGACGCACTTCACGGTAGCTTGCTTTTTGATCCAGACAAGTCTGTACCACCAAATGTAACTGTGCGCAGCCGACGTCCTGCTAAAAAGTCCCGTGTTGAACCCCATCGTGCGGCGCCTCAACCTCAGAATGGGAGTGGCAGTAATTGTGCCGTTCCTAAGCCTTTACAACCACTCAACGCCGTACAAGAAATTTGTGATGAACGCAACCGCAACCACAGTGGTTCCTCTTCGCCGACTGTTTTGGTGCAGGGTACCGTCGACCCTTCCACACCTTTTTCCCAGACCATATTATCCAAACCAGTGACCATCCTTGGTGATTCCCATGCCCGTGCTTTGCGTTGCAGCACACACTATGAATCCACGACGTGGTGTTGGCCAGGGGCGTCGGTCCAAGCTATATTGAGTAGTACCCCACTTGTTCTACAGGATGCGCACCCTGACTCCGACTTTGTACTATGCGCGGGTTCCAACAACCTAGACTCAGATCCTCCAAATAGGATAACACATTTTATTGGCAAAATTGCAAATTTAATTAGGCAGGAACGACCACATGCTAGGATTTCTGTTGTGGGTATCTTCCCACGCCTTCTACGTGACCATCGCGAGACTGACAAAATTATTGTTCATACTAACCTTCTGATTAAGAACTTGTGTATTGATTTGTGTATCAACTTCGTATCCATCGATGAACAACTCTGTTTGGACCACACACTTTTAGCCCGGGATGGGATTCATCTCACGTCTCGTGGCAAACATGTGCTGCAAAATGAAATAATCAAGTTGCATACACCGACCCCAAACTTGACTATGTAACAGGGAATATTCCCATGCTCTTACCTCTCGCAGTTTTTTCAAGTGTCACCCAGCCCGCTAGTTCCACCAACCCTTCCCCTCCAACTACTGTCACCAATTCTTTGTCTTGTCTTCTTCTTAATGCCCGCAGTATTCCCAAAAATTTAGGTTTTTTCCAGGCTATTTTGGCAGTTGGGGCATACGATATCATCTTCGTGGTTGAGACGTGGCTTGATCACTCAACTACTGATGCGATGATCATAGGGGGTCACGGATACTCTGTGACCAGGCTTGACCGGGGTTCTAGGGGTGGAGGTGTGATGGCGCTTTCTAAAGGAGAGCTTGATGCTACAGCTAATCTAGCACGAGACGGTGTTGAAGCATTATCCATCCGTCTCCCTCACCAGCACCTAAATTTTATTCTGGGCTATCTACCAGACAGTCATTGTGACACGGCCATTACTTCCTTGTGTTCTTTCCTCTCCGCTGCTATGGACCTTGGTTGTTCAAATGTCATCCTGGGTGACTTTAATTTGTCATCTGTTGACTGGGCGTCTTCCACGGCTACCGACCGCCCCCACCGTGATTTTTTAACTTTGATTTCCTCACTGGGCATGGTTCAACTTGTCGATTTCCCCACACGGGGAACCAACATACTTGATCTTATTTTTTCGGACAATGATCGTCTTATATATGGAATCCAACCTCTTCCAAATTTGGGCACTAGTGACCATGAAATGGTGAGTTTTTTTGTCCACTGTGAACGTTCCTCGTTGAAACCTAAAATCCATCTTCAGGGAAAAATTAACTTTGCTTTACTAAGGGACAAATTGTCCAGTATTAATTGGCTTCAATACCTTGGCTTCAGTAATGCTAACAGTGCCTGGATAGCTTTCCACAAACTTTTATTGGACCTGGTTGCGACATGCAGAGGTAGACCCTGCTTTAAGTCTATGAGTGGTCATTTCAGCCCTTCCCTACCTGTCCCTATTAAAAAACTTGATCGGTCAAAACTTACAGCATGGAGGACCTACAAAAAGTTTCCTTCCGCTTCAACCAAACTTGCATATTCACAGAGGCAAACTGCTTATGCAGTTGCAATTAATGATTGGCGAAACCAAAACGATGTTGCTGCCATTAGGGATGGTAGTCTGTCTAGCTTGTTTCGTCTCTACAAAACTAAAACGCAATCGGCTCGTACCCTGCCTCCTTTTCTGGTTGATGGTGTTTACCTAACTTCTAATACAGCCAAAGCTGAACTTTTAAATTCAACTTTTCTCTCCAATGTTGTTACAGATAACGATGTTATCCCCCCATTTAACTGTGCGAGTCAGAGTGGTTGTAGTGTGGATCCTTGCAGTGTTGACCCAGGTAGCATATCCGGCACTAAAATAACAGGGGATTGTACAAATGTTATCTTTACTGTTGAACAGGTGGTTCAGGTATTGTCTTCCATTAAGCCCAGCCATGCAGTTGGTCCAGACGGCTTCTCTGCGTATTTTTACAAGCAACTCATCCACGAAATTTCTCCTGCATTAACCTTCATCTTTAATCTATCCATGTCTACGGGTTCCGTTCCTTCTATGTGGAGAACTGCTAACGTCATCCCGATTTATAAAAAGGGTGATACTTCAAACCCTGCCAACTATCGGCCAATCGCACTTACTGTTGTTCCATGCAAGATCATGGAAACCCTTATCCGTCAATCCTTACTTAAATTTCTTGAGGAGCGGAAGCTACTCGGTGGTGACCAGTTTGGTTTTCTGCCTGGCAGATCTGTAGTGATGCAACTCTTGTTAGTGCTTGACCTTTGGACTTCTGCGACCGACCTAGGCATCCCAACCGATGTCATCTATTTTGATTTTATGAAAGCCTTTGAATCTGTTGTTCACTCAAAACTTCTACACAAACTAACGCTGCTGTCAGTTGGTGGAAATTTACTTGCTTGGCTTGCAGACTTCCTCTCAGGTCGCAGGCAGCGTGTGGTGGTTGAATCCTCCAGCTCCCAATTTGCTTGGGTGGGTAGCGGGGTGCCCCAAGGATCCGTCCTCGGTCCGCTACTTTTTGTGATTTATCTGAATGACTTGGCACCATTTTGTGCTGATGGTGCAAGGCCATGCTTTAAATTCGCGGACGATCTTAAAATTTGTTCAACTATCCATTGTTTCAACGATGGTTACCTTTTAAATTCAGATGTGAGCTTTATCCAACGATGGTCGGAGCTGTGGCAACTCCCTCTGTCCAGAGAAAAATGTGGTGTTTTTCATATTGGCCCTGCAAACCCACATTTGAAGTATACTCTGGCGTCATCCGATCTTTCAGTCTTGGATACTGTTAAGGACCTGGGTATCTGGTTTTCTGCAGATCTAAAATCTTCATTACATTGCTCCAAAATTTCGGCCCAGGCCTACCGTCGCCTGGCCCTGGTTAGGCGGTGTTTCGTGAAGTCTCAGGTTTCTACTTTAGTTTGGGCGTTTAAGGTTTACGTTCGTCCTCTGCTTGAATACGCAAGCCCTGTATGGTCACCGTATCTCCTACACGACATTGACTGCCTGGAGGCTGTTCAACGTCATTTCACAAAACGTGTAGCTAACCTTAGAGATCGCCCTCCTGCTGATCGTCTATCTAGATTGGGACTTCAGCCACTCGAGTTACGTCGTATTTGGGCCGACCTTGCACTGACTTTTCGAATTGTACGGGGAGAGTTGCCAATCGACCTTCCCTTTTTCGATTTTTCTTCAGCTACTCAGACTAGGGGCCACTCATATAAATTGCAGGTCTCCGAATCGCGAACAGACTGCCGGAGGCATTTTTTTGCTCTCCGTGTAGTTAAGATATGGAACTCGCTTCCAGAGTGTGCTGTATCTGCCACCTCGGTCAGTGCCTTTCTGAGGATCATTCGCAAATTACCACTTGACAATTTTCTAAGGCGGACCTATGAAACAGTTTTTACTTAATTTTACTCTCTCTTTTGGGTGCGGCGTAAGCGGCCTTGCGCCCTGCTGTTAACCTTGCTTACCAGCAAAAGATATTATTATATTATTATAACCTCAAATCCAGATTTTATCGTATATATATATGTACTGCCTGCAAAAATAAAAAGGACAGATCATCACCAAATTGACACGCTATGTCTCACGGAAGGTAGAAAAGGCGACGAACCATCAAAATGGTGTCAATCGACAAGAATGTGACGGACCGTGAGGAGCCAGTGATACCAATGACGTTCAGGAGGGATAAACCACCCTCAGAAGTAAACAATGAGCAAGGTTGGTGCTAATACCACCTCTTCGCGGTAACTGCAGTGACAAGCCAAGCGCCATACGTGGAGAGTATCTTTAATAGCCCGAAACTTATTGCCGTTATGTTTGTCCCACAAGACTTGCCAAGCAGCGAGCAATCTCAAACGTAGCGTTGGAAAGGCGTCCGAGGGAACAAGTCACAGATCCCTGTCGAGGGGACCAGAAAGGGCCCTTTTGCTCTTTCTAGTTTCCACGGTAGGGATCTGTGCCTATCTAAAATGGTAAACAAATATTTTTGGCAAACTGTTTTTGGTTTAAATCACTGTATGATAAAATTTGCATAATTTATGTCAAATAATTTAACAGAAGTTTTTTTTAAGTGAGACTTGGTAACCTGTCAAATGCAAATGACAGTTCGACTAAAATATTGTACATCTCTGTCCTCTAAGACTGTGTCGTCGTCTTGCAACCCGGAAGTGACAATGACTTCTACTATTTCGTGGATAAACAATCCGGTTTCTTCGCTACAACTTCTGAAAAAGATGGCGGCTTTAATACACTTCGATCGGTTCCAAGACTAACATCTTACAACGAAATCGTTCGTTTGTCGCCCATGATTTGTGGAACGTTAGAGATTATGGACTGGTATGAGTGATCCCAGATTATACGATTTGAAACATGATGTTTGTACTACGGCTGCTTCACTAGCTAGTCTGAGTCAGCAAACCAAACATGGGCATCATTAGTTGCCTTTGTGCTGTAGGTGTAGCTAAGCATGATATTGTTATAGTGGCGCCCTCTGTCTAATGGTTGTCCACCACTACAATACTGCAAAATTAAAATACTAAAATTTTGGGGTCACAATATCGGCACGCTTATCATGTAGGTAGGTCGCTGCATGCAAAAGGAATATCGGTAGTATTTGTCCAGTCTGGCACTAACACAATAAATGTGTGCAAAAGTTGCTTTGAAGCATTTCCCTTTTTTTTTCGATCTTGGGTCAAAAAACAACTTTGACTATACATTAACTGAAGTCAATAAACACCCTTCGTAGAATTTACCAAAAATTATACTTGAATACTTCAAAATACAACATGTGTGAAAAGAAATTAATTATATCCTGTTTGTTTGTCTGAAACATGAAGATTATTTATAAATTTGTAAATAAAACCATCATTAAAGTTTATTCAAAAAAAAAGTTGTTAATGATTCCTGCCAAGTTTTCGTCGTTTGTAGTCGTGACCCAACGGCAAGTTAACTCACATATTAATTAAGTTCGAATGTAAAACACGAAATTAGAAAATGGATTACTGCACAATTTTCAAATATTTTGTTTAACGTTTTTGGCCTAATTATTCATTTTTATTTCAACACCTTTCCATTCATCGTCCTGATGATACATGATGATTACATGATGATTTTTTACCGTTTAACGATTTCTTTTAACCAGTAATACAAACTCACGCAGACAGCAATAATTAGCTTACCTGCCGTGTTCAAAAAATTAACTGTAAAGAACACTCAATGTGCAACAGTAAGGTTTCACGTGGACTAAGCACTCCAGCAGCAACATTGTGGTATCTAAGACTTTGCAGAATACCTTATTCGAGTTCCTCTACTGTTTTGGCTTCGGTTCAGCAAAACCGTGCCTTACATCAAACGAGGTCGGTTTGTTTTTTGACGGTGTTATAAGGCAAAACGTTGGGCTGTGGATTTTAAAACAGTATTGAGAATCGTTAGTAACTCGTTAGTAAGTGCATCACCAATCACCCAACCAACTCGAGAGACTTTACTAGGTTATACGCCAATTGCTAAATTCGCTCTATCTCTACCGCATAGAGGAATTTATTTTCGTGAAATTATAGAATAGAACGGAATAGAATAGAATTGTGTCGGCCAGTAAGCTGAGAGCTTGTTGAAACAAGCTTCAGATGTTAAGTGGAAGGAACCACCATCGTGTCAGTTGTTTTCTTTGCCGCTGGAGGGAGGAAACCGGAGTGCCTGGAAGAAACCCTCGTGCTACGAGCTGGATACAAGCGGAGAAAAACCAGTACATATAGACTTCCCTTCACCAAGATCGAACCCGGGGCTGTAAGAAGCCAGAAATTACAGCCGGGACCAAGACACCTATCGAATCTGACACCTCAGTGCACGCATGAAGTAGGACCCTTATTTCCTAAGCAACCCTAATAAATGCCCATGTTATTTGAACCTATTTATTCAGCAAGAAAAATTTAAGCTATGCCATGGTCGTGACTTCTATGCAGTCAAGCGTCAAATCCTCATCAAAGCAAAGTTTCATCCTTTCTACTGTTATTTTCTCACAAATGTCTGACATCAGCCAAACTCACTTAAAGGTTCATTCCTCCCAGCATCATTTTCTCGATCCTCCACATCAAGTACGGCCCCAAAGGTCTATTTCCTTACCGTTAGTCAATCCCTTGGCAAAAATACGTTTTAAAATGTGTCGTTTAGGAGATTTTCTGTTGAATAATTGTTAACTATATTTACTGTGTCCTACACGTATAAGATCCTTTCGCGCCTACAATGACCTTGAAGTTTCATCTGTGTGTGCACATGTACTAATTTTAATCGTTTGCTAATAATTACTATGAAATCAAAAATCTAAAAGACTAATACGGTAAAAATTAAAATTAATTATGCCAATAGATCGCCGAAGAAAAATTATAATATAATAGCCTAAAAAATTATAGACTGTGATTTTAAAATATGAAAATCATTCCGGTTTGTGACGACACAATCTTTAAGTTGATGCGTTTTCGTGCACCTATTCTCAAAGTCAACCGAGACAGCAGCTACATTCCTCGCTGCAAGGAACGCAGCTATACACCCCAGCCGACCTTTGCGCTGGTAAATGCGCGGATGGCGATCTGCGCGTGGCTGTTATAAGGCAGGCGGAATGTTATAAGGCAGGCCGTGTGTCCCTTTAACAGAAACGCAACAAAGTCGTCCCTCATCAAAAGGTTCCTGTTTGCCATCAATGTAACAAAAACAAAATAAAAATAAAATTTAATTAAATCGTTCTCGTGACATTTACGTCAAACTGAAAACGATGCATAAATGACATCAAAAAGAACCAGACTGAATCTGTGAAAAACAACAACAAAATACCGTGGCTATGCAACAAACGGTTGCCACCAACTTTCTCCTCTCAACAGCAGTCACTCCAGTTTAACTGACACCTTACTGGGTGTCTCTGAAACTTAACCTAAAACTTTGTACGAGAAACAATATCGCTACAATATCGCTACTTTGAATAGCGACAATGGTGGGTTCTTTCACTCCTGAGTTTTATGAGTTTTAGTATGATACGCCTTATCTGGATAGGACGAACGGTGATATTGTTTAACCTTCGCCGGTGACACACATAGCGTGTGTTCTGATTCATGAGAATCAGAAACTTTATTGTGTCCAATAGTTTGTAAGCTATTCTCGATTTCCTTTGTTAAAGTAAGCTATTCTCGAGTTAGTTTGGTAGTGAGGATAACCTGCACAACCTATACTATAGAGGTTCAGCGTGAGATTTCAAAGACAACAATTTTAAGACCATAACCCAACGCCTTCTGTTACTGTAAAACTACGAGTGTATACGAACGTAGTGAACGACAACTAAAAAAATAAAACGAAAAAAAAAACACTGTAGGTTGCCTATGTTTGCTATGACGACCAGCTAACGCTGAAAGTATTCGAGGAATTACAATTATTTTACCATTATTAGCACCTGGGTAAAAAAATCATTACATTCCCACAGTTCTTTTTAACAAATTGTCACCATGGAGCTACCAAAACTGAGAAGTTATGCTTGTATGAAACTGCAAATAAATAACTAGCTAAAAAATAAATAATCTAAAATCTCCAAAATCCTTTTTTGAATGCTGTTAATTAGTTTTTTTTGTTTTTTTGTTTTTGTTAGTTATTTACGTTTTGGTGGTTCTGTTAGTGCTCTATTGCAATTGTTGTACGTGTTTACATGCTTTGATTTTTAATATTGTAAGTGACTACACAATAGCGATTCAGAACTTTAGATTCTTGAATTGAATTGGGCCTATTTACTATATTAAAATGAAAAAAAAAAGTTAGCTGACAAATAAAACAAGAAATAAAAAGGATGTGGCCATTGCGATTAAGGCGGTATGCAAGTGATCTGGGAACGAACTTGGTAGCTGGTTAGAATCCAGGTCATGCCACTCCGACGAAACGTAAGTGTATAAAGGTGGATTACTGAACTACGTTATTTCTCGTGTATTATTTTCGCTGTTGGCTTATTTCCAATTTTCCTTAAATAAAACAAGGGCGGATCAGGATCTTGTTTTAAGCAGGGGTGCTAGAACAATATTTTCATATCTAAATGTATTTTTTTTTGCATTGGTTTTAGGAAAAATGAACTTATCTCCACGGCTTACGTATAAAAACAACAGTTGACTACGCTACGTATTTTCGTCCGTAAGAGAGTGGGTGAATCTTTTTTAAAACAAGTTTTTTAATTTTAAGCAGGAAGAGGACGTCGCACCATTCGCACCATGCTGGATCCGCCCCCCCCCCCCCCGACATAATTCAAAGTAACAAGAAACACCAAATGCATAGGAAACAATTCGTCATTTCGAAATTGCGTTTGCCTGTAAAATGCGTTTGGCCACGTCTCATGTAATTTAGGAAAAATGATTAAACATTGTCTCATTTCAAACATACTAACGGTACAAATCGAAATATTAAATACATCTGGCAACAATGTAACCATCGAAATGAACTTTTATAGAATGAGCTGTAAATTTTAACAAATCTAAAAAATATATAAAACCGGTTGAGAACTAACGTATTACAAAATTACCAAATAAGGAATCTTAAATATCTTTGAAAATGTATGAATAAAAAATATTCATCGTTGAACTAATAGGCTTCATTTCTTTATTTGTGGGTAGTTCCATTGTTATAAAAGTTGGAGCAGACTGGAGTGTCCAACATGCGAGTTACTGTCGAAAAGATGGCTGTTCTTTTTGAGAGCGTTTGGACCTCGTACACGATTTCTTGCACGCAGTCTGTCGTTCATTTTACGTTAATATTATCAATAAACCGCTTACCATATTAGGACTAATTAATACAATTAATATAAATCTGAAAAAGGTTATATACGAAAATCACGCGCTAGAAATAACACGGTATACAGTACACCACCTTTACCGGCTGCGTATATTCGAATTTACCATACAATATTTACAACAATTTATGTCTAAAATAGGTATATATTTACTTCATTAGAACTATTATAATGAGTTTTAAAGAGCTTCGAATTCACGCTTTTTTTTCCTCTCTTAATGATAAATTTTTAACTAGCACCTTTTGACTGGGGTAATAATTGTAGAGTAAAGAAACTAAAAATAATGGCTAGAAAAGAGGCGGGTCAAAAGAAAAGTTGTAAGACGTACACGGCAGCCCTATTGACTGTAGCCTATTGACTGTAGGCTATTGACTGTAGGCTATTACAGCCTATTAACAGCATACTAACAGCCTATTAACTGTAGCCATTATGTGACGTTCTTAATCTGGAATAGTGCATGAATAGTGCATGAATATAGGAAGTTTAGCCCTTTTTAATGTTTTAATGCTAACTGCTGGTTTTTAATTGTCTTAATTTCAATTGTAAGGTTTGGAAAAGATAAGGTTTTAGGTATCCAAAAATGGAATACTCTTTTAGTCTATGTTGTGGGATCTTCAACCCATTTCATCTCATGAGAATTACGTCGCAAGCCGCCTTCGCCTTTTAAATAGAAAAAATAAATGCTCATAATCTTATTTAAAGTATGGTGGCATCATTCAAAGTCTAGTCGTCCTAGCACAGAAAATTAGCTATTTACATCAGTAAGTAGGACACAAATTTTTCGTGTAGTAAAATATTTTCTATCATTTTAACTATCCAATACGTGTTTCAAAATTGTATTTATAGGGCTTTATGAAAGCAAAGAAACACGAATTTGTTTTCTGCTTAATAATTTGTATGAGCCACCCATTGTAAAATCCATCATTCTGAAAACGATATTGGATCAAAAAGTTCTGTTTAGCAAGAAAAAAAAGGCTCTTTTTGGATAATAAATGGGAAAATACATTAAGTAAATAAACAGGAAATTGAAATACCTGCAAGACCATTTTTTTGTGAAAACAGCATTCAAACGCAGATAGGCGCCCAGAGAATAAACGCGCTACCATCGCGTCCGTGCCAGAAAAAAATAAATCTGGCACAACGCACCCCCCGATTATACGCTTCCTTGCAAGGCGCCATAGGAGCGAGGATGAGTCTGGGGCTGATGTCTGTGTGCCTGGGGCTTTGACCGCACAACAGATGCTTGGCCAACATGGCCGCCGGTGTGCCTTTCGTTTCTGCGTATGTCATCCCTTTTCTTTTCTCCATATAAATTCGGGCCAAGCTAGATTCTTTTGTTTATGCGCCCTGCACCATGTGTGCTTTATTTC